>PVHY01001513.1:45986-99460 GCA_004024945.1 Uropsilus gracilis | reverse complement strand
CCAAGAAAAACTATGTCTTGCTGGCATTTGCCAACTCCTCTTCTCGCCCTCTGGGGGGTTTGTGTGTATAAGTGTGTGGGCGGGGAGGCGGTGGTGACAGCGGGAGCTCTCTCTCGTAAGTGCCTGGAAGACCAGGACACTGTCTAAGTCAGCATCTACTGTTCACAGTGTCTAGCAGTGTCTTACTGGTACATAGTAGGTGCTTAACAAATATTTCTGGAATAGAGCTGATGCAAAGAACCTCTGACAACAGTGAGTTCCTGATCCCTTCAGTGGAAAGAATCACAACTATCAAGTTCTCCTTTAGGGCAGAGAAAACCCAATTACTCCTCCCTTTGCTTCTCAATCCTCCCCCCATTGATGGATGAGGGAAACACAGTGGGGGACTATTCCTCCCCTAAGCAAGTATACTTCTACGGGTGATGGCTCTGTTCCATAAGCTAGAAGAAACTTGACTGTGCTTCCATGCACTGGCCTCAGAATCATCCCCACCCCAGTCATGGGTGTTATTGACATCACCCTCTATGGACAGGCAGCTCTTGCCTTGCATCAGGGCTCACAACTTCTGTGGAACACCCTGTCTGCTGTCACTCTTCACCTAAGATTGGAGCTGATGTCTCCATAGTATCTGTGAAATAGGTCCCAATCAACCCCAGCAGTCCTCACTGGTCAGCTGTCACGATAGCAGGCTCCTCTTCTGGAAGGAGAGTAATAATGTTTAGGTGGCACTTAAAGTTTAGGTGCTGTTGTTCCAAGTACTTTTGTTTACTTTTACTAACATCACCCTGTGATGCAGTTTTTTTCATCTCTGCATGAAAATGAGGAAACCAAGGCACAGTCAGAGGAGATGTCTAGGCCAATTGTCACAGCTAGAAAGAGGTCTTGTCAAGAGTAGAGCCTTGGGCACCCTGGCTCTGTCTGAGCCTGTAACAAGTTTAACTCCCACAGCAAATGCTCTGCTTAAGGATGGGAGAAGTGGCCAAGCATGACCTTTCTTCTTCTTGTTTTATTTGAACCCCAGTGAGGATGTCCTTCTTGCTACTGCATGATTTTCTGTTGACCACCTTCCATCCTTCCTTAAGTTGGATTTCTGTAGCCTGAAATCAGATTTTGGCAGGTGTGTGTGTTTATGTGTAGACATGATTGCACTTCATCAGATGGATGTTCCAGCAGGGTCCCCTAAGATGGGTGGATGGGCAAAGGCATGTGTTGAGTAGTCAGTATGTGATGGCAGTGCCAGGGACTCAAGAATGCAAATACATCTGGAGAGTGGCTTTCCACTGACCCACCCCCCCACTGCTTCTTTTCTTGTTTCTAATCTGATCGCGGTATTATGGAGATGCTAAACAGATCACACCCTCTGAAGATGGAGCCTAGGAAGACCCCACGGCCCTGTTGATCTCATTACTCCATGTTTTGTCAGCAGATCTGCCGCCCTACTGCTCATTCAGGCTTGGGGCTAATTATATTAATTGAAATATTAAACATTCACAAAAATGAATTATAATGAACTCCCCTTGCTCTTCCTCCCAACCAGCACTTGGGGAGACAGCTGTCTGCCCCAAAACACCTCTAATCCTTGGCTTAGTTTGTGGTCCCAGACTGAAGGTTTCAGTCTGACAGGAGAGGTAGAATTTAGGGGAGAAGAGCTGTGTTTTCCTCCTGCAACTCTGGGTTCTGGGCACAGCTCTATTTTCCTTCAGGCCATGGAAGGGGAAGCCTGTGAAGTAAAGTCTGGGGGCAAACACCCTGTGACGCAGAGACCCATCCTGGAGAGTTGCTCTCCATGCAGAAATGAAACTTCTGAACCCACCCCTGTGCCAATCTCACCCTTCTTCTTCCTGTTCCTCTAAGCTCAAAGGTAGGTGACCCAACAGGAGAAAGATTATTGACTTTATAAAGGGGGAGCAATATTCCAGGTTTTAGATTCTTTGGAAATGAGAAATGTGCTTTTCTGAAGAGGGAACATGTAGTGTTGGAAAGTGTGGGCATGGTGGCTGGGCACCAAATCCTTGCTGGCCTCACTAATTGAAAATGGAGTGAATATATTTGCAAAATAATCTATAAGTATGTACAAAGAATTGATTACGTACCCTTCTTCCCTCAAGTGGCTTCCATCTCATCTGGAACAAGCAATAATGAGCATGAAATTGATAAGAAAATGAAAGTAGCTCTCATTTACATATCGGGTATTTGGGACTTGGTCTACGGGATGCGATTGGTCACAAAACCTTTGCTTGATTCCCAAAGCATGAGATCATGGGTGAATAAGAGAATATCTACTATATTTTGTGCACAGGGCTGGAGGGATGAGGGAAAGGTGCACGCATTCACCTGTGTATGTGCACCAGTTCAGCATTACTGATTATAAAACAAGCCATAGAAATAGTTTTAAATTTTGTAGTAGTTGTATTAAAAAGTAAGAAAATGTGAAATTTGATTTAGTAATATATTTAATTGATATATTCAAAATATTATCCAACATGCTCACCTATTATAACTAAAATATTCAACATACTGATATTATGAATAAAATATTTTACATTTTTCCCATACTAAATTCTCAAAACCCAGTGGGTATTTCACACTTAGGGTACATTTGACACTTAGAGACACATTCCAAGGGCTCAGTATCCACAGGGAGCTCACAGTGTTCTAGAGGATTCACCACTTGTTTCTGGGGGGAGGGGGTGAAAGGATGAGAAGAGAAGGCCTTGACCTATAAAAGCTATCCATTCTGATTAACCTCTGCTCCTGCCTGAAAAAAAAAAAAAAAAACACACACTTTTGACAGATGGCAGCTTATCTATCTCTCACTTTATTAAAGCTCTCTCCTAAAAAATAAACAACTGAAATGATTTTTAATGCAGATGGGGTTCCCAGGAAGCAGACTGCAGCCCACTACCTAATCTACCTCTAGTATGTTATTCCTGACTTGGGAACTGGCCAATATTCTCCCTTCTTTACCTCAGTCTTTGATGAAAAGGATCGAGGTGGACCACTGAGAGACTCTTCCAAGACCTAGCCTAATGCTGGGCTCGTTTCTCATGTGCTTTCTTTGGTCTTGGGGCAGTTGTTCAGAAATGTGCAAAGACAGCTTCCCTTTGGGGTTCTCTTTGCCACTCAGCAGCAGCTGCAGGGCATGATCTCTGGGGGTGTAGAAGCTCAGCAAGTGTGTATTGGCAGGCAGCCTCCTGCCCTTTCCAAGCCGCTATTTTCAGCTCTCTGGCTTTATGTTTCACTTCCCCTTTTTAATTAGATACTAGAAGAACACATCTTAAAGACCAACTGCCTTTCCCTTCCATTATTCTATTGAGAGTGGGAAAAATACTTTAGGATTTATGAGGAGCAAGGTCCTCTATTCCATGAGGAGAAACTTTGGGCCAGATGTCCTCCAGATGTTTTGTTCCAGCATTTAAAATCTCAGAACATTTCCTCCTTCATAAAACTCAGTTCACTCCATCCTATGGGATGCTTTTGCCTTGTTTGAAGATTCCAAGATTTTGGTCTGTCAGGATGGATGGCAGCATTTGGACTCTGGTGGAGGGAAAGGGAAGAGGGCTGGATTCTCTTTCCCTACTACTAGGCTTTATTCAGCTTCCACCCCAATGAGAGGATTAGGAAGCAAATTCTGTTCCAGACCCCAGATTCCAGCTTTCTTCAGTTAGGGGGGTAAAAGATCTTTGAATTTGTGTGAGGTCAAGTAGAGGGGCTCGTTCCCTATGCAATCAAGCCCAAAAATTAGTCTACAAAGCTGGGAAGGAGATTCAGGAGAGATTCTCCCTACTTGATTCCTAGGCTTCAGAGCAGCCCCCATATTACATGCCTCGGCTCCTCCCCCCAGCTCTGGGCGGAATTGGATAGGGGGCGGGGTCGGGATGGGGGCGGGGCCTCGTCGGCTCGCGGCCCTGTCGCCTTGACAACTGCAACAAGATGGCGACGCTGCAGGGCGGGCTACTGGGGCCGGATCCCGGGGCCTTAAGCCCCGCGCAGCTAGAGCAGCTGCGAAAGTTCAAGGTGGGTGCGCTCCACCCCGCTTCCATTAAAGTGCTGCTCCTCTGAGGATAAGTGCCAAGTATGAAGGGTCCCCCAAGACAAGGACGCGGGAGCTTGATCTCAGATAAAGGGAGAAGGGTGTGGGAGAACACCCCGCCACACCCCACCTCACCCCACCCCCACCCCCGACAGATCCCTAAGCTTCTAGGGTCCTGAGCTGAACCCTATAGACATCTGAAAGGAGAAGAATAGGCCGGGCATGGTGGCGCATGCCTGTAAGCGGCAGCCTAGGAAGCCGCGGCGGGGACCAGGGATCGCAGTTCGAGTCCCCGCTCGGGGCAACGTAGCGAGACCTCGTTTCAAAAAAATAGCTGGGAGTGGTGGCGCGCGCCTGTAATCCCAGCTACCTGGGAAGCTGAGTCTGGGGTTGCTTGAGTCCGTGGTACCCCGGGCAACATGAGCCTGTGATTCCACGGGCAAAAATAGCGAGACCTAGTCTCAAAACAAACAAACAAAAAAAAAGTACAGGATCAAAACAAGCCAACAACCAAATTAAAGTACACAACTGAGGGGGGGGGCAGAGTGGGAACAGTCAAGGATGGGGGGTGAACCCCAGAGATCTCAAAGATGTGAAATTTATATATAAATAAATTATTTAATATTTAAAAATTATAGAAAGGGGAAAAAAAAGTACAGGAATAACTAAAACTAGGATCTGGCCAGAGAAATGCACCGAAATATGCCAGATACATTAACTTAGATAAAACAATAACTTCCAAACATTGGGGACAGACAGTAAAGGCCCCTAGACCTGAGCCCAGCTGCAGGTAATGGCCTGGAGGTGTCCGTCTGTAAGATGGTGGAATGGCTTAAACTTTCAAGCATCCTGGGTGTAGATCTAGATTTACGCACACATTACTTCCTTCAGCTCTTCATATATCCAGGGCTTGGACCCTGAAATCTGTCTTTTCATGGAGCTTGATTTACTCTTGCCCCTTTCCCTCTACTCCCAAACCTTCAGATTCAGACTCGGATTGCTAACGAAAAGTACCTAAGGACCCACAAAGAAGTGGAGTTGCTCATAAGTGGTTTCTTCAGGTAGGTGATTTTTGGTACTGGTCTTGGTGAGCTAATGGAAAATTTTACTGGCTCTTGTTGGGGATAAATGAGTGTGAATGTTCTCTTCTTCCTACCAGTAAATACTCCCTATTGCATCCTATAGAGTCCAATATTCTGAATGTTGGGGCTAGGCCCGGTGGTGTGTCAAGAATGGGAAACGCTGGAGTCCACCGGTCCAAGACCTGCCCGGGGCAACATAGCGAGACCTAGTCTCCAAAAAAAAAAAAAAAAATAGCTGGGCATCGTGGTGTGCACCTGTAGTCCCAGCTACCTGGGAGGCTGAACCTGGGGATCTCTTGAATCCATGATACCGTGGGCAACATGAGTCTGGGGTTCTCCAGGCAAAATAGTGAGACCTAGTCTCAAAAACAAAAACAAAAACAAAAACAAACAAACAAAAAAAAAACAAAACAAGAAATATCCTATGATGTGATTTTTTTCTAATTTTGGATTTGCAGTGCCCAGGGTTTTCTTGAGTTATCTCCAGTAGTTTCCTTCAGTTAACCCCAAATTCTCAAAAATATTAATAGTCATCCCCTTTAGTGGTATTGTGACCCCTGAAATTTTAGTGGTCACAATACCACTAAAATTGAAAGAGAATTTTGCTTTAAGAAACTCAACAGACAGCCATTGGGTATAGAATACTATTCACCATCAGAGAAGCTAAACAAGATCACTGGAACTTAAAAATTCACATGTCTGGTCCTTCTCTAACTCAGAATATTTCTAGAGTCCCCTCTATGACTTGGGGGAATAAAGACTATTTTTCAGGGGTCATGGCGCATATTCTTCCAGCATGGCATTTGCTTCAATCAAAAGATGTCCTAACAGGATGAAAGGCAAGAATTGAAGTAAAAAAAAAAAAAAAAAAGGAAAAATTTAAAAATTTAAAAAGCCATGGAGCAGCAAAGGATGAAAACAGTAGAGCTGTCTCAAATCCTGCTTGGCTTTAGACAACAGGCAAGGTTTAAATAGTAATGGCTTCCTTTTCCGGTTTTCACATTTATTGTAACTGCTCTCCCTGGGATTGTAGTTCTAAACTGGGATTGTGGGGCCATGTTTGTGTCCCCAGTGCCCACCCAGTGTGTGACATCTTGGTACACTTTTACTGACCCTCCCAGCAACTCTATGAAAGAAACCTTATTACTACTTCCTTTTTACAGGTAAAGAAAGTTAAGCTCCAAGAGGTAAAATATTGTCCCCAAGTTGCTGAATCTGGACCCCAAGTTCTGGTTTTTCCATTGTGTTGTATTTGTAAGCACAAGGAAGCTGAATTGCCAGATATGGGGTTTTCCTCTTCTCAGAAACAGACCCAAAGGGTTCTTTCTCCCAGACCCCTTTGTCTTTCTTGACTCTTGCTATTCTTTATATTTTAGTCATTTCTCCAGTGGCAGTGAATTCTCAGAGGGCAGATGGAAGGGGATTGGGAATAAGAGAGAAGAAACTGAAATCTGCCCATGAAAGCTGGTTTTATTTGGATCCGGGGTAAAGCTCAGGATAGTTTTTTTTTGTTTTTTGTTTTTTTTTTGAGACTAGGTCTTGCTATTTTTGTCTGTGGAACCTCAGGTTCTCGTTGCCCAGGGTACCACAGACTCAAGCAATCCCCAGCCTCAGCTTCCCAGGTAGCTGGGATTACAGGCGCGCGCCACCACGCCCAGCTGTTTTTTTGGAACTAGGTCTCGCTACGGGCCCCAGGCAGGACTCGAACCGCGATCCCTAGCCCCAGCCACTTCATAGGCTGAAGCTTACAAGCACGAGTCACCGTGCCCGGCCTTAAAGCTCAGGATAGTTAAGAGAACTTAGGGGTCCTCTGTCATTGTGAGCCTCGGGGATCAGGCCTTTCTTTTTGCCTTGTTTCTTCTAAAGGAAAGTGAAGGATGATAAGGTCCTATCTTGGGAAGCTTGTGATCCAAGTTAGGGATGATTCCAGCAGGGAGACTGGGCATAGATGGTAAAAGCCTGAATTAAATCTCCCTTTGCATTGTTCACAAGCAGAACTATTGGAACCCTTGGAATGAAGAAGGGGTTATTTCAGTCACTTGTCCAGATGACCTTGCTTCTCTGTCCACATCAGGTGGAAGTAGAGGTGGATGGCAGTGCCTGGGTGCTGTAGGGACATCCTCCTCTTCCTTATCACCCACTTCCTCAGGCCAAATGGGCTGTCTAACTTTTTCTTTGCTGTCTCTGAAACTGTCCAAAGACAGCTGTCTCTGAAACCCTCCTAGCCCCACTTAGGCCTTTCTCTTTTGGATTGGAGGTGAGAAGCGGGGAGGAACTGTTTGAAGTTCAAGGGTTTGCCTTTGTGTTTTCCTCTGGGTTGTGGCAGGATGAACCCTCTTGCATACTGCCCTGCTTCAGATGGCCTCTCCTTTGGAAGAGGGAAGAAGGACAGGATCCCAAGCAGCATGTGCCTGTCCTCACCTTGCTGTGGGTCTTTGCCATTAGAAGTTCCGAACTGGGCTTGTTGGGAAAGGAGCTGCCAGCTGGGTCTTCGGGACCTTATGTTTCAGGGCCATTCAGCCACAGCTCTTCAGTCTATGTTCAGATAGACCTAGGGTAGACCACTTCACGCCTTGACTTTTGTACATGAAAAGTGGAAAGAGTAGGGATCTACTTTTAGACACCCAGAGACGTCAGGTTTTAGGCTGGAGAATGACAGCAAAGTGTGAAATGATAAAAAGACTTTATTAGACATTTTTGGAAATGCCCAGGTGGATTTATATTTAATACTGATCACATCATCCCTTGGCTGGAAAATCTTTAGTATATCCACAATGCTGTTCTTTTTTGTAAAAAAAAAAAAAATTTTTTTTTTTTTTTTTGAAACTAGGTTTGCTATTTTTGCCTGTGGAACCCCAGGCTCATGTTGCCCGGGGTACCTCAGACTCAAGCAATCCCCAGCTTCAGCTTCCCAGGTAGCTGGGATTGCAGATGTGCACCACCATGCCCAGCTATTTTTTGAGACTAGGTCTCACTGTGTTGCCCCAAGTGGGACTCGAACCATGATCCGTAGCCCCAGCCGCTTCATAGGCTGAAGCTTATAGGCATGCACCACCGTGTCCGGCTTCTTTTTTGTAAACATTCTTTTGAAATACCAAGTACAGAAAAATGGCATATCCTAACTGGATGAGCTTTTGCAAGCTGTGTGCACACATGCACTAGCATCCAGGTGAAGAACCTGACTAGCACCTCACACCCTTTGTCGTACCTTCTAGTCACTTCCCTGCAAAGGGTAGCCAGAATCCTGACCTCTAATAGCTCAAATTCCTTTTGCCCACTTTTGTACTTATATAAATGGGATTCTACAACACGTACTCTTGTATGCCTGGCTTCTTTTGACCAGCAGTGTCTTGTAGCTGCTCTGTCCTCACTGCTGTGTGACTATGACAGGCTGGACCTGCCCACTCCCATCATCTTTCCCATCAGATCTGTATCCTTGACATGGAAGTCCCTCCATAATAGAGCCTCCTGAGCATCCCACTTCTCCCTGCACACACCTCTCTCCCCAGCCAGCCCAAACCTCTCCAGCCATGCCACTGATCCTGCGGAGGGACCCAGCACCTCCATGAGTGCTCTTCGGAACCCCACAAATACAAAGGAGAATACATATGTGCCTTTAATCCCAGCCTACAAAGGGAGGCTGAGACTAGGAATTGCTTGAGTCGGCAAGTTTGAGACCTGCCTGGGGCAACATAGTGAGATCTAGTCTCAAGAGATAGCTGGGCGTGGTGGCATGCGCCTTAATCCCAACTACCTGGGAGGTTGAGGCTGGGGATCACTTGCCCCCGGACTACCCCAGGCAACATAGTGAGACCTAGTCTCAAAAATCAAAACAAAACAAAAAACAAAAGGGGATACAAGGTGGATATAACCCCATTCCTACCCTTGAGCACATGTCTCTAGAACATGGGCTGTTTCAGTTATAGGCCTTGGTTCTTGCTTCCTCCCAAAATCTAAAATGTACTTTTTCTTCCTGCTTCCTGAAATTCGGTGTGTTCCTCACATGTCAGTCATTCTGTGGAGGCTTTTGGGTGCTTTACTCAGCAGCCCTTCTCAGAGTCCTGGCACACTGTTTTATACCTTCTCTTTTTTTGAGACTAGGTCTCCCTATGTTGCCCAGGGTAGTCCCGAACTCGCGGACTCAAGTGATCACTAGCCTCAGCCTCCCAAGCCTGGGATTATAGGTGTGCACCACCATACCCAGCTATTTTTTGGGACTAGGTCTCGCTACGTTACCCAGGTTAGTTTTGAGCCCGTGGACTCAAGTGATCCCTGGTCTCAGTCTCCCAGCATTGGGATTACAGGTGCATGCGACCACACCCGGCTTGTTTTATACCTTCTCGTAACACTTCCTAGTGTTTACTTGCCTTTTTGGATATTTGGGAACTTACCTTTTATTTGATTTACTCTTTCACTTGACTAGTTTCTTTGAGGTGTGTAATGTAACCATTCTGGTCGTGAGGCCAATTGCAGTGTAAACATCAGGCTCTTTATTGATCCTAGCATTTGCACAGACACACTAGGCAGGGCAAGGCAGGACCAGGGTCAGAGGCCAGGAGGCATGTGAGCCCCGCATCCCCCCAACCCCCCAGGAACCTTCACATTCTTTTTCTGGTCTCTTTCTCTGGTGTTCTCTCATTTTCTCCATGCTCTCTCTCCTGCTCTTGCTCTCCTCTCCAAGGGCAACTCTGCATCCCAGGCCCAGGTGAACCCACTCACACATGAACCCACCCGCAGGACCTGTCATATACACAATCATGGAGAGGGTTGGTTATATAGGCTAATGGAGAAAAAAGCCTGACCAACTCACTCACCCTGCACGGTGGACTGTATTTTATCTTCCTTAAAAATCAGTCCGTCATATCTAGTATGATTACTTACATGTATTTTGTGCCTCAAAATTACCAAATTGAACTTGAAGGAGAAAGGGAGCAAAATTGAGCCAGGCGCGGTGGCTCATGCTATAAGCTTCAGCCTATGAAGCGGCTGGGGCTAGGGATCACGTTTTGAGTCCCGCTTGGGGCAACACGGTGAACCCTCGTCCCAAAAAATAGCTGGGCATGGTGGTGCGCGCCTATAATACCAGCTACCTGGGAAGCTGAGGCTGGGGATTGCTTGAGTCTGTGGTACCCTGGGCAACGTGAGCCTGTGGTTCCATGGGCAAAAACAGCGAGACCTAGTCTCAAAAAAAAAAAAAAGGGAGCAAAATCCCTAAAGCTTAGGAGTCAGGGTCGCCTTGGTTGGTATAAGCCTATAGTCTATGGGGTCAGAGCCAGCCTGTTAGGACTGTTGGAGTGAGCACAGATCTTAGAGTCACGGGACATGGGTCCTCTCCCTTTATTTACTTGCTGAGTGAACTTGGGCAAATGTTTCATCTTTTGAAGACTTAAGTTTCTTCATATGTAAACGGGAGCTTAAGCATCACTCTTTTACAGGGCTGTAAAGTGAGAAAATATTGGTAAACATACATCCTGAAACATACAACTCCACACAACAGGAGGCATTTCAAGTCTGCAGTGGCACCAGACCTCGGGGTTATGAGCATCTGTCCTCTGTGCTGCAGTTCCAACGCCATCTAAGTCCACCTTTGCAGCTCTGCTTATTGTCTTCTCTGGCCCTGCCCCATGGGGGTCTGTGGTTAGACTTATGCAGAAAATGGTGGGGTTGCCTATCTTCCACCATCTGTGAGTCCCTCAAGAACTGTAATGGTGCCCTAGCTTGGTGTAGTGTAACCAATCCTTATCGCCGATTATAAGCATCTTGGGTCATCAATCTGCATAGGTTCTTTCTTGGTTTAGCACTTACACAGACACATTGGGCAGGGTAGAGCCAGGACTGGGGGTGTCTCTCGTGCTCTCTGAACCCCTTTCCCCCCTCTCTCCCAGGCCCAGGTGTGTACACTCACATACGGGCACACCCACTGCTGTACAATCATGAGGAAGATGCAGTATCCCAGGTGGTGGCTATGCAAACTGACGAAGGGAAAAACTGACTAACTCACCCCACACTTGGTATCTGGTTTTGTGAAAATCTTTTTTTGTTTGTTTGTTTTAAATTTTATTTATTTTTTCGAAAATGTTTGTTGAGGCCGGACATGGTGGTGCATGCCTGTAGGTGACAACCTAGGAAGCCACAGCCGGGGCCAGGGATCATGGTTTGAGTCCTGCCAGGGGCACGTAGCGAGACCTAGTCCCCCAAAAAATAGCTGGGCGTGGTGGCACATGCCTATAATCCCAGCTACCTGGGAAGCTGAGGCTGGGGATTGCTTGAGTCTGTGGTACCCCGGGCAACGTGAGCCTGCAGTTCCACAGGCAAAAATAGTGAGACCTAGTCTCAAAAAAAAAAAAAAAAAAAAAAGTTTGTTGAGTGAATGACCAACCTGACCTGGCAACACAACTATCTTGACAGGTGAGCAGTACCTGGGGTACTACTGCCATTTAGATAGTTTTGTTCCTGGCATGAAGGGATGTCATAAATGACAGGGCCTCTGTCAGGATCCTGCCTTCCTGACTCCCAGGATGGGTGTGGGTGTGTTTGAGGTCAATCTGGTCTCTGAAAGCTAAGCTTTTCTCCCTTTATCCCTCAATGTCTTCCAGAGAAATGTTTTTGAAAAGACCAGACAACATCCCGGAATTTGCTGCAGGTGAGTCAGGCAGAGTCCACTTGGAGCTACTCTGAAGCTGGAGGAGAGATTGTCAAGTGATTCAAACTCAGACAAGCCCAGGGTTCTGCCTGCAGAGGCCGGGGTGCTTCACCTCATGCCTCCCACGGGAGCTTTCTGCAGAAGGCTCTTTCATCCATTGTCATTTCCTCAAAAGGAGGGCAGATAAGAAATGAGGCCGAACTTTCTCCTGGTGAGGGTTAAGAATTTTGAGGTTCCTGGTGGAACTTACTGGCAGCTGTTTCCCTGGAAATCTTAAAGCCTGGTTCTCCACCCTGGCTATACATTAGAATCACCTGGGGAGCTTTTAAAAAATACTGATGCCGATGCCCACCCCTGGAGATTTTTATTTAATTAGTCTGGGGTAGGGCCCTGCATCCAGTTTTAAAGGCTCCCCAGGTGACTCTAATGGGCTGCACCACCCCAGATGGCTGAGGGTCAGTATATCTACAGGGAAGGGCAGGCTGGGAGAATTTCTTGGGTCCTGCTAGCCCTGGGGGTTGAGTATGTCCTCAAACTGTTTCTAACTGAATCTAAGTATGTCTTTGCTGCCACAGCAGATGCTGCCTCTGATTCACATTATGCTGGGTGTATAAAAACTCTCTCTGTCGTCATCCTGCCAGAGCCTGGCTGTCCTCTGAGAGGATATTCACAGAGAGGGCGTGATATCTCAGAGACAGGAGCTGGCAAGCTGAGTTGAGACGAGAATAACACTTGGCATTTATTTGGGCACCACAGTAGGCCAGGAGCAGAAAACCCAGAGACTCTCTAACCCCTCTGAAGGCTCCCTGTGCTTTAGTGGGCACCAAAGGGTGGCAGAGGGGACAGGTTGTCCTGTATAAGCCCTTCCTGGGACCCTCAAGCCGGCTAGCTCAGAGCTGAAGAGGTAGGGGTAGTGACCATGGGGATTTGCTGTGACAGCTCATATTGCCATGGAAAGCAGGGTCACTAGCACCTGCTAAGACCTCACCATCCTAACTTTTTAGCAGAGTAAGTTGTCTCTCCTTCCCAGTCTTTCCTCCCTTGGGTTTAGATGATTTCTTTTTGATTCTTATCCCAGACTATTTCACGGATCCAAGACTTCCCAACAAGATTCACATGCAGCTCATTAAGGAGAAGAAAGCGGCTTAATTAGCAAAACCATGATGCTCAGCTGTTGAGAGAGACCAGAAAAAAATCCAGCCTCAGGGTGGGTGTTAACCTCGCTTGCAGATAGAAGCTTCTTTACGCTTGTGAAAATAAGCACAGGCTTATCAGCCCAGAGTGTGAACAAAATCAAGCAGAGGAATTGAAGTTTCATGCAAGTGTTTAGTTTTCTTGACACTATTTTGGGGAATTAGGGGCTGTGAAGAGAGGCCCATGGTTTGTCTAGCATGTCTGTGGCAGGAAGAGAGTTCTATCTTCTTAGTGTAGTGAAAGGCATGGGGGCGGGGGAGAGATGGTGAGCTGTGCCTGCAGGAGCAAACTGAGGAAAGTGGTGGTGAGACAGTGCATGTAGGCCTTGCTCTGGGAAGACAGAATCCTGCAATTTCTCTTATACCCTTGATGGTGGAAGCCGGGGAAATTCCCACTGCTTTTGGAAAGGATCAATACATCTTAGATGGAGCTTTCCTGCTCCCCTCCCCTCATGCCAGGCTGTGCCATAAGTTCTGTCACACATTTTCAGGTAGGATGATTTCTGAAATGAAGACTGGACTTCTGGACTTTTTTTTTTCTTTTTAAGTATGAGGTGGGAAGAATCACATTCCTGATTTAGCAGAACCATTTCTGTTTTGCAGGGTCAACTGGATGCAAGAGAGCCCTGTTACTGTCCGTGTAGCTTTCCAAGCTGCCTTGGGTTTTGTCTGCTGTTGCAAAGGCTTTAAAAACTACTCATTAAAAACAGACTTTTCTGTGCTCCCAGCTTTCTTTCACTCAGAGGGAGGAAGGCATTCTTCATGGCAGGGCGCTAGGATCCCACTTTGGCCTGTAGGCAGCAGGCCTGTTTCTCTCTGGGTGGCAACTGTGGGCTTCTCAGCTGGGGCTTTGGGTCTGGTTGTTTCCCCAAGTGCCTCCGTGCTGCCCACGACCCTCCCCCAGGGCACTCACTCCCAAAGAGTGAGTCCAGAGACCTCATGTTTGTGGTGGTTTTTGCCTGTCTTTGCCTCCTGGTTGCTGTACAGAGCATACAGGTGATGATTAACTTTTATTTCCATAGAAGCAATGATAAGAGGAATTGGGCTGGAAGGACAGCAGAGAGGTTGATATTAGACACAGAACTTTTTTTTTTTTGAGACTAGGTCTTGCTATTTTTGCCTGTGGAACCGCGCAGGCTCTCGATGCCTGGGGTACCACAGACTCAAGCAATCCCCAGCCTCAGCTTCCCAGGTAGCTGGGATGACAGGCGCGCGCCACCACGCCCCGCTATTTTTTTGGGCACTAGTTCTTGCTAAGTGCCCCAGGCGGGACTCGGGGCGGGACTCCCTAGCCCCGGCCGCTTCATAGGCTGAAGCTTACAGGCACCAGCCACCGTGCCCGGCCTTAGACACAGAACTCTTAATCATGAATATCGTGGAACATGAGCCTCACAGCTGATTGAGAGTGGGGCTGGTTTGTGTGTGGACCTTGCGCTGGAGGATTTGGGAGAATGAAATGCCTCTCCATTAGATTTTCAGCTAAGAGATGGGAGTAAACTGGTTGGCCCCATGGAGTCCTCTCTGGGCCTAGAAGGCAGGGAAGTTTCCATATTTGTGTCCCACCTCTCTGGCCTCCAAAGCCCATTGGCTGTGCTGTACAAAGGACCTCTCACCTGCGTGTCACATGACTGTATCACCATGGCAACAGCACAGATCAACGCAGAGGCTGTCTTATTTTTATTTTTCATGTCTCTATTTTGTTCCCAGCTGCTGTAATCTGTAGTAGAAAGGGCAACAAAATAGGGCATTTAGAGAACGATATAGAATACATAATAAGGAACCTGAGAAATTATTTAAGTGTTTCCAGAATCACACTTAAGCAGCTATGGCTTTGACAATGAGGTCTCCCTGTTTAGAAAATCCAAATGCATCCTCCAGTTTGGAGCACACACCTACCAAGGGCCTCAGATGTAATGTTACGTTAGGCTCTGGGAACCTTCCTACAACACTTGTGACAAGGGGGAGTGCAGAATGCTTTTCAAGGTGCTTGAATGAGTGATTTAACACTGAGTACAATGGTTCCTTCTTGGGGGTTTCTGGTAGACATAATAAATGCATTTCATTTCAAATACATTTCAAAGCCTCCCTGAGTAAAGGATGTGTAACTCATGGTCCCATTGTGTCTGTGATGTGGGAGCTAGTCTGCTGGGTCCTGTAGGGAGATGGGAGAGACCATCTCGCTGCGGTTACTGGTTTGGGAGCTGGGTAGTTTACCTCCCCAGACCTTAACTGGCAGAGGATCTCACCTGTTAGCCAAGAAAATTCTCAGGGCAGGGGCCATATCTCAAAATGGAACTTGTTCACTCCCAAGTCCTGACGCAGTGTCTGGCATATAGTGAAGTCTCATCAAGTCTTTGAGGGGAGAACAGCAATCCCTTTGCATCAGTTGCTTAAAGGCAGTGGTATCCCTGTGATGGAAGTAGGTACATCTCTAGGAGGAGGCAGAGGGAAGAACACTAGATTGGCTTTGAGTGTCCCCATGGAAACTTCCATGTAACGGGTAAGGATGGGTTTGCAAGCCAGTGCGGGACAGGCAGGGTAGGCAGGTACTTCCATTTTGCTGAGGAGGTGGTGGCAGCAGAACTTGCTTGGCACCTGCTCACACCCATTACTCCTTCTTTGTTAACAGAACTGTATGGCTGGTGAAGGCAGCAGTAGGCTCAGCGCCCACATCAACCATAACAGTCATGATTCCTGATTTCCCAGCCTGCCTTGTTTCTCAGGGCAGCCATGAGCAAAAATAGATGAGGAGGGGTTGTAGGAAAGCTTTCCTCTCCAAAAGAAGGGGTGGTATAGGCATGTTAAACTGGTGTGGCCCTCCCTTCTCTCCCTTCTTCATGATTTGTGATTCAGAAAAGGATGTCAAGAACCAAGCTGTCATCTTACAATCAGGAAGCAAAAACTAGTCCTCTACAGCAGCAGACAGGGAAGATCAGAGGCACTACTGGCACCTCTGAGCACCTGAGCAGCCCAATAATCACCTCCGTCCAGACCTCTGGGAAGGTGAGAAAAATCTCTAATGTGTTCTGGGAATAGACCTGACTCTAAATCCTCATCTTAGGTGGGTAGCCTGGATGTTAGGTCAATGCTAACATCCTTGAGCATTAGCATTAGGTCTTGGGTAGGCACTGGCACATGGGAGGTGTGCTCTAGGGGCGTGTTTTGGTGGGACTCCTTATTGGAAGGGCATCTTGTTGGAGGGGTGTAAAGCATGAAGGTGAAAGCAGTGGGAGAAGATGCCAAATAAGAAGGCAGGACAGATCACAAAGGGTGTTGTGTCATATGCAAAGGAGTTTTGTTTTTGTTTTTGTTTTTTTTTAATCATATAGACAATGGAAAGCCAGCAAGACATTTCAGCCAAGGGGAGTTTGTGGAAAGATGGATTTAGTAAGTATGAAATGGTGGAAGGCAAATTAGAGGAAACTAAGACTAGAAATGGAAAGATCTGTGGGGAGATAATCGCATAGTCCAAATTACCACTGTCGCACACCTATACCAAACAGTTATGCCTTAGCAAGTCTCTGCTGACTCCTACCCTCATACCAGTGACCATATTCTTTGTGTAACAGAAAACCCAATTTAAGGCCGGGCACGGTGGCTTGTGCCTGTAAGCTTCAGCCTCTGAAGCGGCCGGGGCTAGGGATTATGGTTCGAGTCCCGCCTGGGGCCCATAGCGAGACCTAGTTCCAAAAAAATAGCTGGGCGTGGTGGCGCGCGCCTGTAATCCCAGCTACCTGGGAAGCTGAGGCCTGGGAATGCTTGAGTCCGTGGTACCCCGGGCAACGAGAGCCTGTGGTTCCATGGGCAAAAATAGCGAGACCTAGTCTCAAAAACAAAACAAAACAAGAAAACCCAATTTATAGTGGCATCGGCAGAAGGGGGCTGCTGCTGCTTTGTAAACTAATGGGAAGCCTGGCATCTCCCCCAGAGCAGACTTCCACCTTTCACCCTGTCAGCATTAGCCTGTGGCCTCACAGTGGCAAGGGCTTGCACTCCCAGTCTACTCCAGGCAGGGAGGAAGATGGGAGCCTGCTCCCTTTTATCAGGGAGAAAACATTCCTGAAAGTCCTCCCCACATCTCACAGCCAGATCAGCATTGTGTGGTCCACCCAAACACAACAGAGACCAGCAAAGGGACCTTGTCCAGCTGCTAGAGCAGAGGGTGGCAAGAGTGGGGAGAGCTGCTGAGTCAGCCTCAAAGCAGCATTTAACCTGTTTGCACCCCCTGGTTCATTCTCTTTTTAGCTAGAAGGGTCTTTTGAGAAACTGAAATTTAGAATATGCTGCTCTCCTGCTGAAAAGCCTTCCAAGAGACTTCAAATAATATCCAGTTTGCTTTCCAGGGGGCAATGAAGCTTTGCAAAACCTTGTATCTCATACCTTCTCTGTTCTCCTTCCCATCTCACTGTGCTCTAGGCATATGCTGATCTTTTCTGTCTTCCTCAAACATGCCAAGGTAGTACCCATTTTCAGGGCACATCTGCCTGGTTCTCTCTTCCCTAGGACCTCAGCTGGCCAGCAGTCTGGGCTGGGCCATGGTTTGCTTACCCCACACAGAAGTCAGAGGTGCAGTTGCAGATGCAGGTTGGGAAGACACCCCTTTGCTGTGCCCTCCCTTCCCTCAAGATCAAAGGAGCAGCAAGAGGGCTAGGAAGGAATTGTGCTAATGAGACTTGTCTTTCTTTTCTGGAAAGCAAAGTCTTCCCCAGAATATCCTCTCTACCCCACGCCCCCTGGTTTTCAAGAATATCTCACTGGGTAGAGCCATTTACTGGCCCTTCTTTGGGAGGCCGGGGAACTGAGTGAGCAGCCTGCAGAGCCCCTTCTTACCACTTTTTCTGAGTCCTGAGTCCATGCTTAGGATCCAACTGAAGTGGCCTTCCCTGACATTTTGAATGTTGAAAGGTGCACCCACCTCCAGCTGTTCTCTGACACTTCCCTGTTTTGCTTTCTCCATATCCTCTGTCACCTGATATCTGTTTGCTTATTTCTCATGTCTGCACCTTCAGGAGCAGGGCCCAGTGGAAGCAGCCCTGCCAGTCTGGCCTGTCTCTGTCCCTGGGACAGCTGGTTGGTGCTCACTGCTGAGTATCTGGCTGGCTGTGCTCAGTGGGAGGAGGACGCTGGATCTGGCAGGAAAGTGGGAAAGGAATTCTGGGTGTATTTTGCAGAGGGAATTGGCAGGACTTGTGATTTGCTCTTTAAACATCTTTATTTTTTTCACAGTATGATTTCTCCCCTCAGGTGTGGTCACCATAGTTCTCCCACCACAAAGCACCCACTGTCTATCACCACAGTCCATGGTGTTCTATTTTCTACTGTTGCCTGGCACTTGTGATTTGAATGAAGTGGAGATAGACGGGGTAGACAGCTTTTAACATGACTTCCAGATTTCTTGCCAGGGCAGGAGAGGGATGAGGGGATCACTCTTTAACACAGATGTGAGTAGACAGGGAGAGAGCAAGGGGCAGATGGATTTAGATTAAAAGGTTTCCACTGAGTTTGCAATTGGGTCACGGGTTCTACTGATACCAATAGCTGAATAGCTCAGGGCTTTGAAGCAACAGCAAAATAAGAACTGGGTGCATGTTACACTTGCAGATGACCTTCTAAGAGCAGGGCTATGGGGGAGACAGGAAGAGCCATACCTAGGGGGATGCGCAGGCTTCTGTAATGATAGATGCCCGAGCCTCTGGTGATCTGACATCTTTCGTTCCTGCTCTATTTTACTTTTAAGCTAAAAACATTTGGAGCTTCTTGGAATTATTGCAGATGTACCCTGACATCGAGAAGTCTGGGGAGGGAGGCAGGCCTGACGGCATGGTGCGGCCTGTGCCTGTCTCCGGTCTTCGGTCTTTGCAAATGGGGCAGCGGCACCCATGGAGCTGCAGTTAAGATCCTGGTTTTTGCAGCAGCGCAGGAAGGAGGACAGATGCAGAAAACTAGGCGCTTTCTGTCTGGCCCGACGGGCCTCTACCGCCCTCTCCTGGGCATGGCCATCGAACTCCAGACACCACTGAACGTTTTAGTCTGTAAAGAGTCACCAGAGAAGAAAAACAGGGCCAGAGGAGTGGAAAATAGTCACAAATGTACAGATTTCAGTAATGAAAGTTTCTTTCTCCAGAGGCTACAGCACCCACGGGCTTACCCCTGGAAGGGCTACTTCATGAACATTTTAAATGTTTCCATAAAGTGTCTGCAGAAAGAAAACTACCAGGTTGATTACTCGCTCATTAATTTATTCACTTGTTCACTCAACAAACATTAGGGTATATTATTACTCAGGATGAAAAGTGTGGGAATAAGACATGTTCTTTCTCAAGGGACTCAGTGTAGGACTGAAGCAGAAAAACATAATTATAACGCTGTTTCAGAAATGAGGCAAGAGAAACTCATGAACAACTCTGAAGGGCACAACTCCCACCACTGCTGGGAACCCCTTCCTGTGGATCCCATGGCCTTTCTCTAACAGAGCTCCAGGGAAGTTTGAGTTCTTAACTCTCCCAAGTCTCTTGGGAAAGAGTGGGACCCTGAATCACGGCATAGAGCACCTGAGTTGATGTCTTAAAACATATTGAGTCCAAAAATAAACATTTCAAGGGCTCAAATTCTCCTGTACACTGTAGGTCTTGTGAAAGTGCCTGTTTCTTCCTTTTAAAGATCATCACTTCTCCCTGCTTCCAGATGATATGGAGGCCTTACAAGATAATGCATGTCCCCTTCAAGATTCACTCCCACCTTTTCTCTTGGTGTCCAGACCAATAACTAGGCCGACAGACCACAGAGCAGAGCTCGTCAGGGGCACTAGATGACCTGATCAGCATGTACTGGAGCTGGGAGAGGGGGCCTGGCCTGAATTGTGAGGGTGTTGGATCAGGGAGAGAAGAGGTACAGAAGTTTGATAAAGGGGAGTATATTGCCTTGATACTGAGTTTAATACTCTGGACAAGGACCCCAAGAGATGCAGCTAATGATCTGACAGGAAGGTTCTGGGAAAGCTGGAGAGTCACAGCCTACATTAGCCAAATATTAGTAAAAGCACAAAACCAAAATACAAGTGCTGCTATGATCTGTTCACCTGCAGCCAGCTACTTGGCACTTGTAACTTATTATCTACTTCTCAGCAGGACCTCTGCACATCCAGCCATGATGTCTACCAGAAAAAGTTATTTTATATGACTTATCATAGATTTGTTCTAATAAATCATTCTATCACATCACCAAAGAAAAAAATCAGAATGGGTGTTCAGGAGGCTGAAGGCAGCTCCTCTGATAAAAAGTTAGTTTCTTGTTGTTTCTGTACCTGAGCCAGCTTTAAAAAGAAATCATTATTGAGGTATATAATATATTGACATTAAATGCACTGACTTAAAATACGTACTTGGATACTTTTTTTTGAGACTAGGTATCACTATTCTTGCCTGTGGAACTGCAGGCTCACATTACCTGGTACCACAGACTCAAGCAATGCCCTGCCTCAGATTCCCAGGTAGCTGGGATTACAGGTGTGCGCCACCACATCCAGCTATTTTTTTGGGACTAGGTCTTGCTATGTGCCCCCAGCGGAACTCGGACCGCGATCCCTGGCCCCCGTCGCAGCTTCCTAGGCTGTCACTTACAGGCATGCACCACCATGCCTGACCTACTTTTTTTTTTGAGACTAGGTCTAGCTATTTTTTTTTTTGAGACTAAGTCTCGCTATTTTTGCCCATAGAACCTCAGGCTCTCGTTGCCCAGGGTACCACAGACTCAAGCAATCCCCAGCCTCAGCTTCCCAGGTAGCTGGGATTACAGGCGTGCGCCACCACGCCCAGCTGTTTTTTTGGAACTAGGTCTCACTACGGGCCCCAGGCAGGACTCGAACCGCGATCCCTAGCCCCAGCCACTTCATAGGCTGAAGCTTACAGGCATGAGCCACCGTGCCTGGCCTAGGTCTAGCTATTTTTGCCCTAGTCTTGCTGGGTCCATTGTTTATCTACCCAATAGTTGATGGTAATTTGGATGTTTTCATTTGGAGGCATAAAGATCCTGTGAATATGCATATAACTTTTCATGCTCTTTAGTAAATACCTACAAATGGGACTGCTGATATGTTTATGTTTAAATGTTTATTATGCAAATTCTTTTTCAAAGGGGCCACCTGACTTTGCATTCCTACTAGCAAGGTTTGACCAGTTTCTCTGCATCCTCAGCAGTAACTAACATTGTTCTTTGTACATTTTAAATAGAATGACTATTCTGATAGGTCTGTTGTGACACCTCACTGTGGTTTAAATTTGCATTTGACTGATGACTGATTGTGTTGAGCAGTTTTTCATGTGCTTATTTTCCTTTATATATTCTTTTTGGTGAAATATATGTGCATATTTTTTAGTCAGCTCTGCCAATATCTGTCTTTAATTGTTGTATTTGGATCATTTACATCTAATTTACCCATTTTCTGATTGGACCATTGTGTTTTTTTTTAACTTTGAGAGTTTTTATACTTGATACTGTTTTTGTTGTTGTTTTTTTGTTAAATTCATGGTTTACAAGTATTGTTTTCCAGTAGTTTGTACTTTTGTCTGTCTGTTTCACATGATTTTTCCAAAGGCAGATTTTAAAATTTTGATGAGGTCCAAATTCTTGATTTTCCTTTTGTTTTTTGAAACTAGGTCTCACTATGTTACCCGGGGTAGTCTCGAACCCACAGACTCAAGTGAATCCTAGCTTCAGCCTCCCCAGTAGCTGGGATTACAGGCACTTGCCACCACACCTGGCTATTTTTTTGAGACTAGGTCTCATTATGTTGCCTGAGAGAGTAACGAACCCATGAACTCAAGTGATTCCTAGCCTCCACTTCCCAAACAGCTGGGATTACAGGCACGCCCCATCGTGCCTGGCTAATCCTGGATCCTGAAGATTCTTTCCTATTAAAACTTTTATGATTTACATTGAAATCTGTGATGATTTGGGTTTTTAAAGATATGTCAGACTTTAGGTTGAGTTTCACTTTTGCCTATGGTTGTTCAGTTCCTCTAGCATGGTATGTTGAAAGGCTATTTTTCCTCCAATAAATGCTTTGAAACTTTTGCCCAAAGAAACTAAGTTGGGCATATTTGTTGGCACATCTACTTCTGTGATTTTTTTTTTTTTTTTTTTTTGAGACTAGGTCTCGCTATTTTTGCTCATGGAAATGCAGGCTCACGTTGCCCGTGGTACCACGGACTCAAGTAATCCCCAACCTCAGCTTCCCAGGTAGCTGGGATTACAGGCGCTCATCACCACACCCAGCTATTTTTTTGGTACTAGATCTTGCTTACATGCTACCAGCGGGACTCAAACCGCAATCCCTGGTCCTGGCCACGGCTTCCTAGGCTGCAGCTTACAGGCATGCGCCACCATGCCTGGCTTACCTCTGTGATCTTTATTCTGTTCTACTCATCTATGTATCTCTAAGTCAATAACACACAGCACTGATTAGCCGGGCATGGTGGCGCATGCCTGTAAGCCACAGCCTAGGAACCGTGGCTGGGACCAGGGATTGTGGCCCGAGCCCTGCTCAGGGCAATGCAGCGAGAACTAGTTCCAAAAACAAACTAACAAAAATAACTGGACGTGGTGGCGCGCGCCTGTAATCCCAGCTACCTGGGAAGCTGAGGCTGGGGACTGCTTCAGTTCGTGGTACCCAAGGCAACATGAGCCTATGGTTCCACAGGCAAAACACACAGCACTGATTATTTTAGCTGACAAATGAGTTAATAGTTGGTAAACTGATTCCTCATACTTTATTCTTCTCTTTCAAAATTTTGTTCTAGTTTCCTTTTTTTAAAGACTAGGTTTCACTATTTTTGTCTGTGGAACTGTAAGGTCATGTTGCCGAGTTACCACAGACTCAGGTATTCCCCAGCTTCAGCTTCCCAGGTAGCTGGGATTACAGGCACACGCCACCACACCCAGCTTTTTTTTGGGACGAGGTCTCTCACTATGTGCTCCGGTGGGACTCAAACTGCGATCCGACTGTGATCCCTGGCCCCGGCAGCGGCTTCCTAGGCCACGTAAGTGGCCATGTGCCACCATGCCCGGCCTGTTCTAGTTCCTTTGCCTTACCTATAAACCTTAGAACAATCGCCTATGCCTATAAAGATCCGAGATTTTGACCATGATTCCAATAAACCTATGTATCAATTTTGGGAAGAATCAGGAAACCCAAAGGACCAGCAAGCTGAGGAGGTTTGAGTAGGATTCTAGAATACTTAGTAAAGGGAGATAAATGCCATTATGAGTTACCACCTACAGTAGCAGAGGCTGTGGTCTGTTCAGAACCCCCCTCCCGCCCCCCAGGAATAGCACCCATCATATTCCCAAATAAATCATTCTAGAACTTATGAAGTGAATCTGAACAGCACATGACTTGGCCTATAGTGGAGACTGTGGTGTTGTGCCCAGATCCTTCCATTCAGGACTGTAGCACTTGTTCCCCAAGCCACTGAGAATGCTGAGCAGATAACACTTACTTTGAGTTGCCCTCTGGGGGCCGGGCACAGTGGCAGGTGCCTGTAAGCGACAGCTTATGGAGTTGCTGCTGGGTCTGGGGATCATAGTTCGAGTCCCCACGGTAACACAGCAAGACCTAGTCCCAAAAAATAACTGGGTGTGGTGGTGCACACCTGTAATCCTAGCTACCTGGGAAGCTGAAGCTGGGGGACTGCTTGAGTCCGTGGTACCACAGGCAACGTGAGCCTGCGGTGAGATCTAGTCTCAAAAAAAAAAAAAAAAATTGCCCTCTGGGAACTGCCTTTGCCTGTATCTCCTTACCCAAAGTCTTGCCCCATTCCTTCTACCGTGAGGTATATGGATTTGGCCCATATAAGGTCAAATAGGGTGCTCATCTCTTCAGCAAGCTTGACCTCCCAGAGGGATTGACTGAGGCCTTTGCTGAGAGTAGGTCAGCTTAACTTGTTCCTCTAGCCAACACTCCCTGTGAGTTGATGCAGAGGACTCCTCAGTAAAGTTCCTGCATCCAAGTTTTCCAAGCAGGAGTGTTTCCCCTGGAACTCACCCTTCATGACAAGTGTTAAAACTTTTTGATGTTTGCTTTGTGGAATGTTGCCTGTTCATAATTTCACAGAGCTACATGATGATATGGAAAGATGATGTTTTATGTTTTTCATCGCAAGGACAGAAGGAATAGGGATCACTGGAAAGCTATATTTAAAACAGTACCAGTGTTAGACTCAAGCTATGGAGTTCTACCAAGTATGAGGTTGAGTATAGTTATAAGTGCAACTACTGCGAGATATCTCATTGGGTGGTCTTATGAGAATAAAAGTGTTCAAGTGGCTGAAAACAGTTAAGCTCAAACTGGATGACAGAAAAATAATCTGAGCTTGTGGTAAGGATAGCAAGAATTCAGAAAGAAAAAGATAAATACCGGCTGATCTCACGTATATGTGGGATATAGAAAAAATTGAACAAAAGGATAAGAAAAAGTTAAAACAAACTGGTAACAGTACTAAAGCATACAGCAAGGGAGGGTGAAACCAGGGGAGGGATGAGCACAAGGGGTGAGGATGATGATTCATGGGTGATATGGTGGTGGGAGAACTTCGGGGTATATAATGATGTAAGAAAAAAAAATCAATTAAAAACTATCTACCTACCTTTTAATCAAATAGACAATGTTAATAAAGTTCTACCATCAAAACGTATGACTAATAAAAAAAATGGAAGCAAGAGCCAGTGATCCCATCTTTATATTTCCTATATTGTATGACCTCATGCTGTATTTGAGCAATGGCACAATCTACTTGCCAACAATTGGCCTTGCGTGTTTAAAACTTTCTACTTCCTTCATCACCTATCAAAACATTATTACCTAATGACTAGACCCATATCTGAAACTTGGTCTGTAAAACAAGATTGTCTTTTCCAAAACTTCAGGAGCTGGCTTAAGAAATAAAGAAAGGCGGGGCACAGTGGCACGTGCCTTTAATCCCAGGCTAGGACAGGAGGCTGAGACTGGGAATCACTAGAGTCCCCAGGCTCAACACTTACCTGGGGTAACATAGCGTGACCTAGTCTCAAAAAATAGCTGGGTGTGGTGGTGCTACCTGTAATCCCAGCTACCTGGGAGGCTGAGGCTGGGGATTGCTTGAGTCCGGGTACCCTGGGAAACAAGAGTCTGTGGTTCCCCAGACTAGTGAGACCTAGTCTATACAAAAAATAAAAGAAATAAAAGAAAGTTTCCTCTTAAGCATCTTTCACTCTTGCTTAATCTACAATATTTACCCTTAGGTCTTGATACTGCTTTTGAGTGACCTGCCCTTAACAACTGTATGCTATGGCCTGCAAATGTATTCTTTTCTTCTTTCTTAGCAGCAAGGTTCAAGAGGACATTCCTGTTTGGATGTCCTGTGCCCAGTCTACTCAAGTCCGGTAAACACCAAGAACACAAGCTCTTTATTTCTTTTTGAGGTACAAATGTTCAGTCTAGCTGATGAGAATGAGCCAAATACTGGCGAAAATGGCTAGCTCTTCAACTTCTTCTAATGAGTCCCAATGAAGGAAGAGGCCAAGTAGGTTCTAGACTGTTTCTGGTCTTTTAATCTTCAATTTATCAAGCCTGGTGCTTCTCAGTAGGACTGCCCCAACAAGGCCCATGTGGAAATAGGAGGATGGAGAAGGCAAACATGGAGAATCCAGCATGTGCAGTTTAGTCTGATGCACCAACATGCTCTCTAAAATTTCATATTTGGTGGAACTGAGATCAGGGTGCTGGCCCACTTCTGCTCTACTGCTCCTGATTCTGCTCTGCAGCTTTCAAGGAGAGGAAATTCACAGTTTCTGGGAGTTGGTGGGGGCTGTTCCCTTGGCAGCTTGCTGGGCTAACCAGTACTTATATCTTTTGGTCTTGGGCTTCTCAAAGTTCACTACAGACATAGGTACCTTCACAGTGTCAAGTCCATTTACCTGCACATAAGATAATAGGGATTTTCAGAGATTACACAGGAAATAAGATCACCCAATCCCAGGTCTTCACCCTGGATTTCACCCAGTTAGAAAAATGAGACAGTAGATGAAACACTCACCGTCACCTCACACCAGTACTCGCCCCACCGGGTGATGGGCTCTTCTGGTAACTTTACTGCATGTGGGGCAACCACAACACCAAGCTGCAAGAAAATCGTACTAAAAAAATGCTTCTTTTACATGGCTGCCAGTCTATGCAACCTCATAAGGAAGATTCTAGAATTTCCTAAATAGAGATGAATAAAACTGGTGAGTTTACCCTGGTTCATCCCACGGGAGGACACAGACCTCCACAGATGGTGGGAGAGACAGTCAGTCCTATTTTCTCTAAAAAGGTGTGGTAGATTTACAAAGAAATAGGCCTTCACCCACAAAAGTACAAACTCTTCAATGTGTCACATTTCTCCAGGTTTCCCCCAGCTAAAGAGGAAATAAATGAACTACCACCTTTTTCTACCAGTTTACAAATTCTATGTGACAGTTCTTAGTCATTTTCCTCTTAGACAACCAAGAACACTTTCCCTAACAAAGGGATCAATCCTCAACCTCCTAGCCAGGCTAGTTTCCCTCAGGGCACAGAGGTATACTCACATTTTTGAGGAAGTGGCGGGCAACTATTTCAGGGTTTAGCTCCCACTTGACATTGTTCTTCATTCCCACCTCCAGGTGACAACATCTCAGAAACTTCACTGTCTGAGAGGAATGATAAGTAGGGATTACAGTTGGATTCAAGTAACAGGAAACATGTTAGAGATAGAAGGTCAGAGATTTCAGGAAAAGGGCACAATTTATGTTTCATAGCCAAGGTAAGTGATATGAATGGGAAAGAACATTTCCATCATCAAAGGTTGATATGTAGAAGGTTGTTAAGGTGATACTCTGGAGAGGAATGTTGCCTAGACCTGGCTTCCTACCTATATTCCTAAGCAAGGAGAAACAGGCCATGTAAAAGCTGAGCTCATCAGTGGTTCCAGCGGTACATCTCATGATGGAGTGATTTTCATAGCGCACATTAACCCAATACTTTTGACCCTGCAATTTTATCCCTACCTCATTGATTCCCTTGCTTACAAGATGAACTATAAATTTTTGTATAAAATGTTTTGTCTCAGTCATATATTTTCTAATATCACACTGTAAGTTCTCTGCTTTAGTCTACTCTCAATTAAAACTTGCTTTAAGCCGGCTGCGGTGGCATGCGGCCTTAATCCCAAGCCTAGAACGGGAGGCTGAGACTGGGAATCGCTTGAGTCCACAGGTTCGAGACCCGCCTGAGACAACATAGAGAGACCTAGTCTTAAAAAATAGTTGGGTGTGGTGGTGTGCGCCTATAATCCCAGCTATCTGGGAGGCTGAGGCTGGGGATTGCTTGAGTCTGGGGTACCCAGGCAACACAGCGAGACTTAGCCTCAAAAACAAAACAAAATGAAACAAAAACAAAACCAAAAAACTTTCTTTAAATATCTATAGGTACTTATTCTCCTTTCAGAATACATTCTCCATCCTGGCCCTGCCGATTCAAAGCCTATGAACCCCATACGGCCTAATTCAATATCATCTGAAAGAAGTTCTCCAACCACTCTAATCAATTTCAGTCCATGTTAAGTTTATAATTTACTGCTTTGAGTTTATGGGTCACCTTTTCATGTATCTTTATCTATAAACATCCCTGAAGGCAGAGCCTTCCCATGGGTCCCCTGGTGAACAGACTAGGGACCCAGATGGTCTTCATACCAATTACAGTGGCCATATTAACCCTTTTCTCTAGCCTTGTATCTGCAATTAGGAGACTTCAGGGAAACCAAGGACTACTGGTGACTCCCATATGTGACCAATAAATAAATAAATACTCTTTTAAAATACTCTTTTTCTACTCACCGCCTCACCAGCCTTGGTCTGGATCTTCTCTAATTTTCCTTCTTGTCTCAGCTAGAAAAGAAAGTTAAAGATGAAAAAACTGAAAGAAAATTATTCTATGGTAAGTAATAATAAACTCTAATATGCTGGACATAGGCTGGGCTTCTGGATTCCTGGCCTTCTAATCCCTACTTCATTTTTTTTTTTTTTTTTGAGACTAGGTCTCGCTATTTTTGCCCGTGGAACCTCAGGCTCACGTTGCCCAGGGTACCACAGACTCAAGCAATCCCCAGCCTCAGCTTCCCAGGTAGCTGGGATTACAGGCATGTGCCACCATGCCCAGCTATTTTTTTGCCACTAGGTCTCGCTGTGTTGCACCGAGCGGGACTCAAACCGTGATCCCTGGACCCAGCCGCTTCATAGGCTGAAGCTCACAGGCACGAGTCACTGTGCCTGGCCTCCCTACTTCATTTTAAGCATCAAAGGAAAGGAAGTTACTAATGGGAATCTTAAAATATTTATTTCTTCACATCCCTCTATCTTCCTCTGAGCTCACCAATTTTTCCTCTTCAAACAGCTTCTTGTTTTCAGGAGATGCATATACAGCCAGTCCTTGTGGAAGCAGCCGATTACGGCCCACTGATTTCTTCACTGACACAAGGTCACCCCGGACTCCAAGGCCTGCCAAGAAAAAGAAACACGCTGGAAAAGGAGGAGTCCCTAGAGGGGATGATTAAAGGAAGAAGCACCTCTTATTTCCCCACAGTGCTTATACTTCCTAGTATTGACTAGTAAGACAAT
Organism: Uropsilus gracilis; assembly: GCA_004024945.1. Lineage (NCBI taxonomy): Eukaryota > Metazoa > Chordata > Mammalia > Eulipotyphla > Talpidae > Uropsilus > Uropsilus gracilis. The sequence goes on along the minus strand of PVHY01001513.1, from coordinate 70,840 downwards.
ATTCACCTGACTTCTAACGAGTTTCTATTACGTGAAAGACTTCAGGTGAGGTAGCTAGGATTTGGGGACAGAGAAAAGTTTAGACACTTAATTTCCCCTATACAAAGTGAGATCTTGTCCCATCACAGGATTTCAGTATCTGTGGAACATAGTGTCAGGTCTCTCCAATACACAGTTAATGAAGCTGCTGCATTCACGTTCTTGTTTTCCATGTAGGCAGATGCCAATGTCACTGTCACACTATGGCTTCCTCTTCTCGAACACAGAAATGTTTCCGCAAAGCTCATTTCCACAAAGTTATGAAAGGATCGCCAACAGGTGAAGGAGTGAGGGAGGGGAAAGCTGACGCCGAACAGGACCAGCCTGAGTTAGGAAGTACCCCTACCCCTACCAGAACTTACCATCCACCGACTGTGTGAGGATGAGCTCCAGTTTGTCTTTGGGTCCATGTTTTGTGTCCTCCACCAGCTTGTAGACACGGTGTCGCCGGTGCAGGCGGGGCTGCCGGCCCTCTCCCGCCAGGGGCACCTTCCACCAGCGTTCCACGATTACTGTGCCCTGAGCGCGGGGAAGCGAAGGTGAGCGAGTCTCCTTCGGGAGCCCATCTCCTCCCCGAGTTGCCAGCTCCTTTCAAGGAGAGCCTGCCACCCCCAGACCCGGGTCCCACCAACTCAACGCCCCCCAGAAACAAGACTCCGTCGTAAAGCGCTCCTCCACAGTCAAGGACCCCCAGATCCCAGACCGGGCCCTCACCCGATTGTGAGAGAGGCTGAAGTCGCGCTCCGAGCCAGGGGTGCTCCCCTCAAGCCGCAGCGATTGTAGCGGCCGACCTCCTCCTCGCAGCAGGCGCTCGGCGCCCGCCCGCAACAGAGCGCGGCCTGAGGCCGCCGCCATGTTCGCCAGCCGAGAGGCCGAGCAGCCGGCGCCCGCGGCTGCAGAGGCCCCAGCGGCTGCCCGTGGCGCGCCTGAGCCGTAGTGCCCGGGGTCCAGCCCCACCAGGCGGAAGAGGCGGCGGCGGGTGGGACTGCTTCGCCGCGTTGTCGCGGCCGCAGGACGGGAACTGTAGGGTGGGCGTTGCATGATTCAGCATTTCCCCCACTCCCTTCTGCTTATTTCTTTTTGGGGGAGAGGCGGCCATACTTATTGACTACTAATAACTGAATAGATAGGCACCAGAAAATACACGGGCATGCTTGAGTGTGTGGTACCCCGGGCAACGTGAGCCTGCGGTACCACGGGCCAAAATAGCGAGACCTAGTCTCAAAAGAAAAAAGAAAAGAAAATACACGGGGCAAAAGAAAAATCTATCGCCGTGCACGGTGGCGCGTGCCTGTAAGCTTCAGCCTATGAAGCGGCTGGGGCTAGGGATCGCGGTTCGAGTCCCACCTGGGGCCCGTAGCGAGACCTAGTTCCAAAAAAATAGCTGGGCGTGGTGGCACGCGCCTGTAATCCCAGCTACCTGGGAAGCTGAAGCTGGGGATTGCTTGAGTCTTGGCACCCCGGGCAGCGTGAGCCTGCGGTTCCACAGGCAAAAAAATAGCGAGACCTAGTGTCAAAAAACAAACAAACAAAAAAACAGAAAAGAAAGAAAAAAATCTATCTCCCTCTTGGTCTCATTCTACCTGTAAAATGGGTGCATTGGGAGATACAGTTGCTCTGTTTCCCCAAAATCCCCCTCCCCACACACAGAGGACCCGAATCTCTGGACTACTATTGCCAACTCCAGAAAGGGCCTATCCCTTAATCATTACTCCACACTACCTGAGCTAGTATTTATTCTAAGTTACAAGGGAGTGAAACCTTAGGAAAAGGAAACTGATTTGGTTCAAAATATTCCTCCATTGGAGGGTCTCCATTCTGGAGAGAAAATAATGTAAACGGAATGCACAGGACTTTCTGGCAGAGGAGTTCATAGAAAGATACTTATGTGGATCACATTATGAGACCCATGAAAAACCTTTCACTAGTCCTCCCAATTTAACTTCCAGGCCATCAGTTTTGATATTCTTCATACATCACTGGTTTTTGGTCTTTGCTGATTTTTTTTCTCCCCAGTTCTTAGCATGCCCCCAACACTCAATTTTTGGATCTTTACTTTTCTCAATATACACACTCTCATTCCATTCATGCCTTAAGTGACCTCCAAAACTCCGTCCTAAATTCCTAACCTGAATATCCAACTGCTTGTCATCTTCCCTTTATCTAACAATTCAAAGTTAACATTTCCACACTAAACTGATCTCTAACCTGGCTCCTCTAAACTGCACTACCTGTGTCCTTTCATTTCAGTTGATGGAAATTCCTTTCTTTGAATTCATAGACTCAGCTTTCAACTCATACTGCAGAAAGTCCTGAAGGTTCCACTATTAAACTATTCCCAGAATCTGACTGCTTCCCACCACCTCCAGTGCTCCACCCTATATTTCTCCCAGTTTACTGCAGAGTCTCATAACCTTCCTTAATTTTCTGGTTTATTTACAAAATAGTTCAGGCATGGTGGTGCGTGCCTGTTGCCCAAGTGCTGGGAGGCAAGAGGCTTGAACTTGCTTGAGTTCTCAGGTTCGAGTCTACCTGGCAACATAAGCAAGACCTGGTCTTGAAAATGCAGCTGGGCGCGGTGGCAGGTGCCTGTAATCCCAGCTACCTAGGAGGCTGAGGCCGGGTACCGCTTGAGTCTGCAGTACCCCGGGCAACATAGCAAGACCTAGTCTCAAAAAAAAAAAAAAAAAAATTCTCTGGTTTATTTACAAAATGGTCACTTTTTGAAACAAGTCAGTCCTGTCTTTCACCTAAAACTGTTCAGTGGTCCTCCCTTTCACTCAGAGTAATAGAAACAATAGTTTACAAGGCCTCAGAAGATCTGGTCTTACTTCACTGATCTCATCTCCTATTCTTCCCATATCTTACACTGTTCCACCCATTGGCCACCTTGTTGTATCTTGTAAACACCAGTGCATTCTTTTTAAGCTTGCTTGGGTGTGGAGTGCGTGCTGTGACCTCCAGACATTAACTTGGTTCCCTTCTCCTCCAGTTCTTTTGATTAAATGTTACTTATTCAACAAGACCTAGTAGGTTCAGTCTACTACTGCAACCTATCCAACCCTGTTTATACCCTGCTCTTTTTTCTCGATAGCAGTTATTTTCTAACATATACAGTCATTTTCTTAGGTTTGTTCTATCAGAAGTTTCATACACCAGGGATCTTTGCTCGTGAGTGTATCCCAAGCACCTAAATTAGTAGGCCCTCAGTAGATTTTGAATGGATGAATGAGTGCATATGCAAAGGTCTCAAGCTGGGGATCCTATATCCAAATTTCGTTGACGTTTTAGTCAACAATTTTTTAAAGCTAAATTTTCTTAGAAACTGGAGAAATTTACCACAAAATGAGGTAAAAGTATACACTTTGATTGCACTGCACCTGCATTCTTGTGTGGCAACTGGATGGAGCTGAGTTATACCAGCTTTCTTTAGAAAGGGTGAGTTTTCCATTTTGCTACAGCCCCACCCAGCAGCTCCACTAATTTCCATTAGCTATCAGGGCCTGTGGAGACATGTAGTTTGTAATTCCTACCCTACAAGGCAATGATAAACTTCAACTATGTGTAGCACACCTGGGTAATATTAAGAGTATGGATGACAATAAAAAACACAGAACTGACGGAAAATAGAAACTATCAGATGCTGGATCAGAGTCTTAGAAGCTTCATGTAATGTCAGACACTGACCCTTTAGTTGTTTGGGGGAAGTTTTTGAATTCCAGACTGAGGCTCAGGCAGGGCTGTTTACTAATGAATAATATTTTAAGCACTGGTACAGCATAGAGTGCATACAAGTCAAACAGAAGACTTGGATGAGTGGGGGTGGGGTGGGGGAGAGTAGCAGTAGTGAAGTCTTGAGGTGACATAAGTGCTGACCTCTTGACTATGTCACAATGGCACCCACCAGGTCACAATGACCCCAGGTTGCCTAACCTCTGCCACCAACTCTGAAGCTCACTTTGCCGCAGGGAGGCACTGAACAGAGAAACTGCCTTGCATCAGGTCACGCCCCTCTTTCTACTCCCTTTCTTATATCAAGAGGGGAAAAACACGGAACTATCTCTATCCAATCTGGTCACCATTCGCCTATTACCTTTACTCTTACAAATACCGGGTCACCCTCCGGGAAAAGATGCTGCCTTGGTCTTGCTGTAAAAGGTAATTGTTTTCATCTCTACTTTATAGTTATAGAAAATGTAGTGAAATATAAAACTTCTCAAGTGGCAAGAGATAGTAGCAATAGGGTAAAAAACTGGTATGGAACTTTAGAATCTTTCCATCTAGCTCGCCCGGGGAAATGAAACAGATAGGTTGGTTCATGGGAGATACTGAATAGTGGTCCTGGGAGTTATGAATCTCTCCCCACCTCAGACTCAGAGATAAACTAATTTGGGCTTTTTCTCACCCAGCATCACTTATAAGGAAGAGGAGGACTTGACACTGAGGCCCCGTTGCTGCCTTCAGTGCTCCTGAGTCCCCAGTGGGCCTCCAGGTGGGCAGAAGCACCAAGCAGGGTGACCAAGATCAGCTTAAAGAACTGTATTCGGTAAGTGGATGGTGAGCTGGTGCTGTGACAGGGCAGCCCTTGCTTGCTGTAATACCTTATGGAAAAAGAACATTAGCTAATTGGAAAATGAATCATGAAGCTTGGTGACACTTTAGGGCTCATATGTAAAATCTATTTGCTTTATAGACCTAAGGACTGTGGCCCATGGATTTTTAGATCCAGGTCATAGAGCTGGTGTTGCAGAGGAAACGGGAACCAAGGTCTTGCAGACTGAACTAAGACTTCTGGGACATAAAGATGCTAATTGACTAGAAACCAGAACTCCACCTGCCTTGTGTCATTTTGCAGTAATGTAACTCTTACATTTTCAATGAGAAATGGGGAAAAAGAAGAGTATGATCAGTGAGATAGTAAATAGCATAGCTTAGAGGAGAAACTGAGGTAAATGTCAATGCTTGAAGGGTAATTGAACAGGTGAAAGAACAGGCAGTAATACTGCATGGACTGGATTCCAGATCTATACCAAGAAATTCCTGACAGTTGGGTCTTAGTATCTTATTTTCCCAGGTTTCCCAAAAGTGGCCTTCTTGCTTCCAGACACACCAAAATCAGCCTGAGATCTGATTGGAGGATTAGATGAACACAGAAACAGATAGCTATCATTTTCACTCCTTTTATAGGCTGGGAACCTGACGGTACTGGCTGCCGATCCCCTGCGCCACCGGAACCCAGTGCAGTTAGATTTCCACTTCCGCCTCACCCCCAAGACCTCTGCCCACTGGCACGGCCTACTCTGTGACCATCGACTCTTCCTGGATATCCCGTATCGGCTCTTGGATCAAGGCAACAAGGAAAGGTGAGTCTGGGAGAGTGGGAAGGGGAAGGGCAGGGAAGTCACTCTTTTATGATGTCATAATCAGAGTGGGTATGCTAACCAGTGGGACCTGACTCAGGAGCTGGATACATTGACTGGGTGGTAGACAAGCCCATTTGGAATTCAAGAGATAACAGCCCATGGGAAGTTGATTCAAAAACACAAAAGTGGAGAGCCATAAACAGCTGAGCAGGAAGGGCCTTTCAGCTGTTTGTCTACAGAATTCCTACTTCCCAGAATCCTCCTTGCTTGGCATGGATCAGTCCAGGAGCATGCTTCAGAGGAAATTATCAAAACTAGTTAAAACTTTTATTTCTTGTCTTGGGTCAGCAAAAACTGACCAATTAAGATTTCTTCTGCCTCAGATAGGCAGCTAGACTCCAAGTTTGTTACACATTTTATTTACCATTATTTTTCTCTCCCTTAGCTTGACCGCAACACTGGAGTATGTGGAGGAGAAGACCAACGTGGACTCAGTATTTGTAAACTTCCGAAACAACCGAAATGACAGAGGTGAAGCTGTGCTCATACTTCCTGTCCCTTAGTGCTAAGGCAGCTGACACCTGCTTTCCCCAATTTAAAAAAAGGGCAGTGCCTTCAGACATTTCAAGGACTCACACCCCACACCTCCAAGAAGTTAAGGCAAAAAGCATTTTGTTCAAGTTACAACTGGGCTCTCAGGAAGTTTCGGTAGGCAGATGGAAGGAGCACTGGTGAAATTACACAGAATCCATTTAAAGGATGTGGCTGGAGGGAAAGCAAGGATCTTTAATGTCTTAACAGCTTCAATGTGACTCAGGCCTAATGCCAGGAAGTTAGGAATATAATTAACCAGATGCAGTATAGGTCATAAACTAAAACCTTTTTCTCCTTTGAGTTTATATAATTCATTGGCTATAAATCAAATGATCAAGTTTACTACATTAAGCATTTGATAGCCATCTTGTTCAATCTCAAATTCTGAGAGGAAGGTTCCATGATCTCCATTTTATGTTACAGATGAAACAAATTCAGAAAGGGTAACCCACATTATATAACTACATACTACTTGTAGTGACCAGTATAAAGCTGAGTGTTAAGCCTAACATCAGAGTCTAGGTATGTTAGATTCCAGTCTATCATCCCAATGACCACTGTCACCCCCTAGTGGAAGAAATCATCTGGGGGGAGTAGGTATATTGAGCTCCAAAGGGTGTTTTTTTTTCCCACAGGTGCCCTGTTAAGAGCCTTCAGCTACATGGGCTTTGAGGTGGTTCGACCAGATCACCCTGCTCTCCCTCCCTGGGACGATGTCATCTTTATGGTGTATCCCCTTGAAAGGGACCTTCGTCACCTGCCCAGTGAGCCTCCCTGAACATGCTTATTCCTCCTGAGGGGCTGGCAGCCTTGAAAAACGGAAACCATGGAACCAGGATGTGATTAACACCTTCCATCCTAGGAATAAAGGGTAGTGCAATCTTCAAGTGTGCACTGTGTCTTGTGGGGAGGGTGGGCTAAAGTGGGGCATGAACCTTACAGAGCTGAACTCACTGTAAGATAAGCATTTCATGATTGGTTCATGAGCCAGAGAAGGGAAGGATTTTAGTCCCCTTTTGCCTTCTCCCACCTCAAAACCACTTTCCCACTTAACCATTTACTGAGCACCTGCCTGCTTCAAGAATCAAGCACTAGGAAATTTGAGAAGACTAAAGCCTAAAGGATTAAGACGAAAGGATTTCAACATAGACTAGGAAGCACCAAAGTGAGCATTCTAAGGAGGCAGCTGGAAAAGCACAGAGTTGTATGGTAATCCATACAACCATCAGGATGGGATGTTCACTGATGGGGCTTACAGGCCATATTATAGGAACACACTTGAGCACGGAAACAAACCATCAGAATCAGACACTGTTTTTCCCAGTGTTCAAGTTCTACTTGAAAGGCTGGGGATGCTGCTATAGAGTAACTCCAAGTCAGGGCTGAGTCCCCTTCAACTGCAGCTAGCTAACCTGTGATCAATGGCAGTCTTTACTGATTCCTCCAAGTCCACATGAGCTCAGAGCTGATTCTCAGATTTCACACTTGGAACTTATCTCCTCTTTGGCACAGTTTTCTGAAACTCTAAAAACTGTTGAATATGGGAAAACAGTTATGAGCAGACCTCACTAAGATTTAAAAAATCTTTTTCCCAGTTCACCTCATTGATCCTTAAATTGTATTTGTCATTATTCCACCACCCATGTTAGTATACATTTATAGTATTTTTAAATACCTTCACAGTTCTCACTGGTCCTCACCAAAGTCAGAAGTAGCAAAATGCTCTTATGTAAACTGGCTCCCTGAAGACTTAAGTTGATAGTGGAGAGCTATTCTGAGAATCCAGATGTGCAGATTCCTAAGGAAGGTTTTTTTCTCCAAATAGTCTGGGTGGGGTCTTATTTACATAGCCTAAATCAAAAGTGGTTTTGAGTAAATGGTTAGTACTGAAGTGATTCTAGGGAAAGAAAATGACCAGTGTTAAGGGAGATACTGTATAGATGGGCCCTTCTCTGCAAGGTCTTTGGCAATTTTCACCAGCTTTAGGTTTAGATAACACCCAAAGGCCTGTGTTCACTTTGTAATTCAATCAGAATTTAGTTTTAGATAATTTTCTTGAGAACTTTATTCAGCAAAGACTGAAATGGGTATATATATTCAGTCTGTGTGTGTGTGTGTGTATATATATATCTGAGAGACTATATAAGCACAGCAGTTTCCCTAACCAGAGTCACCTGATGAGGTCAGGTGTCTGCAGAATTATCACTTCTGATGGCCAACCCCTTGACTTTCCCAGCCTCAACACAGCCCAGGGATAGTGAGAGCACTGTGACTGGCAGAGGGAGCAGAGCCAGAGACAATCTGGTAGTAACAGCAGAACTCAAACACTGGATTGGGGTGGGCAGTAGGTGCATGTATTTGTCTTCCTCTTCCCCACAAGCTTTCTGATAGTCCAGTGAAAGGAGAAAATGCATTTGGACCATAGTTGGTGTGTGTAATAAAGGAAGGACTGCACAGATCTCTACCATGGGCTCAGCTCCTCTCTTCAGGCACCAATCCTGCCAAAGAAAAACACAGACATAAAAAGTTTGAAAGGGCTCAATCTGAGCAAGTTAAACTGCTGGAAAGCAGCTACAGAGCAGCAGGAAAAAGACAGGCTGTGGGGACATGAAGAGGAGGGTTGTCACCCTTATTAGTTCCCCGGTGTGCCACTCACATAGCAAAGCAGATCTGAGGCAGCAGAAGCCAACTTCAGAGTAAGTAGTCATCTTCAAGGTTATCATCACCAGACATAGAGGTGGCTTCTACTTAGCAGAAATGAGAAAGATACTTCTATGATCAAAGCAGGCATGGCTTCTGAAGCTTGGGGTGGGGGTGGGAGGGTGGGGCGGGGACTGGACAACAGGTTTGCTGCTCAATGCCCACACTGTGGTTAAGAGCCAAGCCTTAACTTCCCTAGTTTGAAGAAACTGGTTGAGAAATAACTTCTGAAGATGCTCTAGGGAGGAAATGCCACTTGTACCTGACAAGCTGAGGCAGGACAGGGTATTTGCTATCTCGCCAGGGCTCTTCTTGGTCTCATTGAGCATGCTGTCGAGAGAGATATCCGTTTCTGTGGCCTGAGGGAGTAGAAATGAGAAAAACAAAATGTTGGCTGGTGGGAAAAGACAGGTCAACCTGTCATTTTGTTCACAAGTTCAGGTTAAGGCCATTGAGTTTGGCTATTAAGAGGGACAAATGCTTCCTTTATCAACTAGTGATTAGAGTCCTCAGGAAAGCTCTATAAAATTGGCATGCATGACTAATGCCCTCATGTCTTTCAAGGCAACAGATTTATGCCAAAACAGCACCTTAAATGACTATAATGGCTCACTCACCATATCTGGCAAGATGTCTGGGACAGCTTTTTCTTCCATGTCTTCAGGAAGTTCAACGGCATATCCTTTACGAACTAATTCTAATCCAATATCAAGTTTCTCCAAAGAAAAGAGATTAATGTTCTCTCAGTAAGGAAAGGTAAATCTTAGGAAAAATGCACAAGAGCTAGGACTGACACTTTATAGACAGTCCCTTGGTGAGATAGTGAGCAGGATCTTGAGAGACAGGAGTATCAGATAAAGTTTTCTAGGAAAAAGTAAATGAGGCTATGAAAATACGAATACGTAGAGGGCAGTGAGTGAACCCCAATCCTACCTTCCCATTGCTAGTATCATATAAGTAGATCTTGGGCCAAGTTGAGGTCCCGGTCTGGACATAGCTAGAGATCTTGGCTAGCAGGGGTTTCCAGTCAGCACAGTGAGTAAGTCTTTCAAACTCATCCAAGGCCTCGTCCTCCCATTGTTCACCTGCGAAAGATTACAGGGAAAGCCAAAGAAGAGGTCAGTGCTGACTGGATGGGATTATACCCTTAAGGGAAAATGGAACTCTTCTTCCCTCTACTCCAGAGGGCACCTACATTGCCTGGGAAGTGCTTTTAAGTGCTGGTGAGGAAAAGGCACCTCAGTCCCCAGAACTCAAGCCTGGGAATGTGCTTGAGTTACCATTACCTGATGGGGCGATCCGTGCCAGGCTACATTCTATTGCTTGAAATGGAAGGCTTAGAAAGTCACTCCTAAAGCAAAAGAAACTGAAATTAGGATCCTAGAGCAAAAAGACTTCTCTAATTTCTTACTTGCAGACAGTATCAATTAAGCCACGTAGAAAATAAAAGCACCTGCTCCCTGTAATTAGGATCTCTTTAAAATCCCTCTAGTGTTAACTACCAAGAGCTCACCAAGTGTGGCCAGAGCTGAATCAATAGTTGGGATTCTGACCTGACTCCTACCCTAGTATCTGCACTGACCTGAGTGCCCTGAGGTCCCTTACTGGGCAATCTCCATTGTCTCCAAAGTCAACAAAGTAAAGGTCCAGGTTTCCATTCTCCAAGGTGCCAAGGACACGGGCTCGATACCAGGAACCATTTGCAAGTAGAGGTGCTGCTACAATATCTCCTACATTCACAGTCAAGTCTTCAGGCTAAAAAAAAGGGGATATCGGAAGGAAGAAATCTATCACAAAGAAAAAGATAGGACCTCTTTCATCAAACTCTAGCCCTGTCCTTAAAGCAACTCACCAGACTATTCTCATAGTGCTGGGTCATCTCACTGACAAGCTTATCCAGTTGCAGGCTTCGAGAGCCAATGATCTGGATCCAGAAGTGGTTAGGATGTTCAGAGGCAGAGACATAACATTCCAGGAACTCATCAGCATGAAAACTGAAGTCAGGACTGGGGACTAAACATAGGGAAAAGCAAGTTAAGCAGAAGGATCATCACTATCCTATTATATGGTGGCTATATTAGAATAATCTCTTGTTAGAATGGGAGGTTGCATCATGGCAATAAGAGGTACAATTACTGAGTGGTTATGATTGGAGGGACAGCAACTGGATGAATCACAGAAAAACATGCTTCAGAATGGTACTAAGCTAAGTTCTACATATTTCTCTACAACTGAGTAATGAGAGTTAATGCTACTATTCAAATCAGCCACCAATTATAATGAAGGCAAATTCTTTAAAAACAAGTTGTACCATGAAGCAATGATACGAGATTCTATTTACAGGCATGATTACCTTCTTCAGTTAGGTTAGTTGGTATTATTCAGAAGCAAAGAATAAAAGTCATCCCTCTGGTACTAGCATAGGATTGACAGATGGGGGTTCATTCCAGATCCCAATCTACCATTAATGTGCTACATGACCCTGGACAAGTTGGAACTCTTGGGTCCTTCCCAGCCTAGTATATAGGCACAGAATGGAGAGACCCACAGCCTTTCTATTTTTCTTAAATGGTGATTTTCAAAAATAGTCAGCAAGGTCAAATGTTTTGTTCAGTAAGTATGTTAGGAGAGGCCGGACAAAGCGGCTCGTGCCTGTAAGCTTCAGCCTATGAAGTGGCAGGGGCTAGGGATCACGGTTTGAGTCCCACCTGGGGCCCATAGCAAGACCTAGTTACAAAAAAATAGCTGGGCGTGGTGGCGTGCACCTGTAATCCCAGCTACCTGGGAAGCTGAGGCTGGGGATGGCTTGAGTCTGTGGTACCACAGGCACGAGAGCCTGCGGTTCCACGGGCAAAAATAGCGAGACCTAGTCTAAAAAAAAAAAAAAAGAATTCAATTACTTGATATATTACTCAGATTAATTTCCTGTGAATTAGCATATTTCAATATTGTTCTGCCATTAAGTATTTAAAAAATTATGTTTAAAAATTCAAGTAAAATACTAGCAGAAAGACAGATCTGTATAGTCAGACTTAAGCATCAAGAAAACAAATTTTATGGAAACTGCTTCCTATTTTGGGTATCTAAGTCAATATCTGTATCTAGTGGCTTCCCTCTTTGTTACATACTTTCAAACATGGACATCTCTGGGCTGGTTTCCTCTCCAGGTTTTTGAAAGCTGTCACCATCAGGTTTCTCCCAAGAACACTCTGGCACCACAACAGCTGTGTCACCACCTCCTGTATGAGGCGAAGCTGCCAGTAGTGCAGCCGATTCCACACTTTTCCACAAAGCTGGCTCTCCAGCTCCACCTGGCTCTGTTGCTTCCTCTCTTCTTACACTGATTGGCTGCTTGCGTGGGACTCTGGTTTCTGCAGAATGAGCAATTCTTTTCCGAAGTTCTTCATCTTCTGAAACTTTTTCCAGTATCAAATGCTGCAAAAAACAAAGGGATGATACCTACACTGCCAGATATTTTGACCCAGAATAGAATCATTTTATTCCTAATAATTATTTTCAGCCTATTAGCTACTTGCCTTGGCTGTTGCCACTTCCTTCTGTGTTCCTGAGATTTTTATAAGTCTTGATAGTAGCAATGTTCCTTCTGATTCTTTATCACAAGTAATTTTGGCTCCAGAAGCTTTACAGATAGAACGAATTGTCTCGCCACCTCTCCCTGCATTGAATAATGCATAAAAACCTGTCTTTCCCTCTGGGCCAACCTTACTAGAGAAATTACTATTCTGCATTTAGTAGGAAAAAATAGTTCTCATTTCTGAACAGAATGTAAGATATTGAATAGAAAGTAGAGGCTACTGAAATCCTTACTCTACAAAGGGAACACTGGATTACTTGCTCTGTCCATTTTATTTAAACTCTACACATTGGCAAGATTAATTTCTTCAGCTATTTGCATTTTTGACCATTTAACACTTTATACCCCCACTTCATTAGAAGATATCTACAGGTGTGTGAAATTGGTTCAAGGACAAGACCTGTCTGCTTCTAACAGCAGTACAAAGAATGCTCTCTAGAACACTATGTTGGGATGTCACAAGCATCCCCAGATTCCTCTTTTTTATTTTTTTTTGAGACTAGATCTTGCTATTTTTGCCTGTGGAACCGCAGGTTCACATTGCCCGGGGTACCACAGACTCAAGCAATCCCCAGCCTCAGCTTCCCAGGTAGCTGGGATTACAGGCGTGTGCTACTATGCCCAGTTTTTTTTTTGGAACTCGGTCTTGCTACGTGCCCCCGGTGGGACTTGAACTGCAATCCTGGCGTCAGCTGTGGCTTCCTAGGCTGCCGCTTACAGGCATGCATCACCATGCCCGGCCGGATTCCCTTTAAATATCTATTATGAGGTAAATACATTTGCCTAAACCCTTCTGGAACCTATTTGTAAGGTTCAGATCACACAACTTAATTCAGGGTTTTGTTTTTCCATTGGTCTGTAAAAAAGTAAAGCTCTGGTCTTTATCTTCTTAGCAGCATGGAAAAGAAGTGTGTCAGGAAAAGCCCTTGGGGTGGTTGTGAAAGAAAGGTGAAGAAAAAGGAAACAGCAGAGGAAACCATCCAGTGGTACCTATGATTCTGCCCACAGATCTCTGGGGAACTGAGAGCTGCTCAGACACTGGGGTATTCTCTGTCAGGATCTGATGGATTGCTGCTTTGGCCTTGCACACCTGAACAGGAAAACCACTGATAAGCAGCACCCGCTCATCGCCTACATCCTCTGTGTCCACATCAATCCGAGCACCTGTCTGTTTCCGCAGCTGCAGAGAAAAGGACAGATGACAATGTGCTGTGGAAGAGTACCCCTATAGGTCAGTTAACAACACTGTGAATTTAACCTGGAGGCAGATGAATTGTACACAGGTGTCAGCTAAATCAGAATGCTTTCATAGTCCTCACTCACATGTACTTATGGAAGGTTAGTGGCAAAGTCAACCCAAATGGCATCAATTCAAAACACCTTCTTTGTGCTTAGAGCCCTCCTTCCCCTTAATTTGGAATAGAAAATGTAAATTTTTGTTTTCTTGATATTCCAATGAAATGAAGGAAGTTTGTAATAAGAATCAGACAAAAAATTCAGTATTTACTATCAGTTTATTAATTTCAAAGAAAAGAAGTTCAAGCTGAGAATTGTCCAATCAAAAGCCTTAGTTTAAGCTAAGTCATCCATTCTCTACAGAGTAATCACGGCTAGAAGCAAAAAAGGCATGTTTTTTTAGTATAGCCAAAGTTTGTATATACAGTTTTTGTACCAAAATTTTGTTTGACAGTTGATAAAAGAGTCAACCCTTAAGATAGGGGCTTTGATAAAAGACCCTATCTTCTATTCCTTTCCAGTGCTGATGGTGTTGAGGTCCCATGCTAGTTATTCCATAACCAGTAAGTATTAACACAGATAAGAACAAACACTGAATCACTAAGAAAGATCATAACTAAAATATTAGTAACTTAATCCCCAAATGCATTGCCCTAATTAAAATCTGTATTTTCCCCAATGTTACTGCTTTAGTTTTTTTTTTTTTTTTTGAGACTAGGCTGTGGAATCACAGGCTCTCATTGCCCAGGGTACCACAGACTCAAGTAACCCCCAGCCTCAGCTTCCCAGGTAGCTGGGATTACAGGTGCGCAACACCATGCCCAGCTATTTTTTTGGAACTAGGTCTCGCTACGGGTCCCAGGTGGGACTCGAACTGCGATCCCTAGCCCCTGTCGCTTCATAGGCTGAAGCTTACAGGCACGAGCCACCGTGCCCGGCTGTTACTGCTTTTGAATAAACAAAAATATAATGTAACATACACTATCAAATATAATATGAAATATATAAACATAAAATATACAGTGTGAGTTTTGTGGGGTGGGCACAGACAAGGGAAATAATCTGTCAATAAATAGAATCAATTTGTGAGGAAGCCGATTACCTGTCAGTACACTGACCTGTTTAATGTTGGCTCCCTGCACCTGTCAGCACACTGACCTGTTTAATGTTGGCTCCCTGCCGACCAATGATGAGCTTCACAGCCTCTTGGGGAACTCGCATCTCTATCTCGATGTCATCCTCCCCAACAAATGTCAGTCGTTCTTCTGCACAGATTATGGTTCTTCAGATTAGATTTAGATAACACCTAAAAGCTACTATCAGCCCTCCTCTGAATCTAGCTGTCAAAAAAAAAACACACTGATCCACGAGATAAATTGAGACTTCTCAACCACAATGACAAAGCAGTATCTGAATGGAGGCTATTAGGTCCCAAAGGACCAGAAGACTCTCTGTGGGATACTGTCAGATGCAAAAGTGGAAAAAGCACTTGGCTCTACAAGGAAAGGGTGTTGGACTTTGGGCACATTATTTTTCCCAAAACATGACTCCTGGAGAAAAATGAAGACTAGAAGTTACTCAAGGAGTTCATTAGGTTCAGAAATTCTGTTTGTACATAAATCATTTATTGAGGTCCAGTGCATAAGGAAACTGGATCCCACAGTTAGCTTTTTCCTAATAACAAAATAGAAAGGGCATAGTATAGTTAAAACAAAATGACAAAAAAATACCATAAAAGAATCTACTGCAGGATTATAAAATGAGTCCATGTCAAGACCAACTTTAAGAACACAGAAGATATGAAATAGCTTCACTCAAAGATTCCTCACAGAAAGGCAATTATATCACAGCAAATGACACTCTGGTAAGGGAGGTTTTCAATTCAATTCAATTTAACCAGGCTAGATGTCTGAACATTTCCACATATATAAGGCCATCGGCTCACTTACCTCTGCTTTCCCTGTATCTGCGGTATAAAATATAGGCAACTGTTGCACTGGCTGGGATCCCGAGACCCAGTGCTATTTTCTGAATAGTGGACAAACTTGTCCAGGATGTCTGTTCAGTGGACATTTTCTGTTGTGCTTCAACTTATATCCTAAAATAAGTAAATAAGGGAAAGAAGTTTTCATCTAAAACTGTGATGACTGAGAGGCATGGAAACATGTTTTTAGTAAAAAGTTTCAGTATTTTTAAAAAGTTAGCTGACACACACAACTAAACATGTATATTTCACTCCCCAAGACCCTCAAAGCAAAACGATGTACTATCATTTTTAAAAGACAAAGGAACAAAGTTGGGCACAGTGGTACGTGCCTGTAAGTGTCAGCCTATGGAGCACAACTGGGTCTGGGGATTGTGATTCGAGTCCCGCCTGGGGCAGCACAGCGAGACCTAGTCCCCCCCCCCCCCCCAACACCCAGCTACCAGGGAAGCTGAGGCTGGGGATAGCTTGAGTCTGTGGTTCCATGGGCAAAAATAGTGAGACCTAGCCTCAAATTTAAAAAAAAAAAAAAAGAAGCCTATAATCCCAGCTACCTGGGAAGCTGAGGCTGGGGATTGCTTGAGTCTGTGGTATCCCAGGCAACATGAGCCTGCGGTTCCACAGCAAAAATAGTGAGACCTAGTTTCAAAAAAATAAATAAAAATAAAAACCAAAAAAGAAAGAAAAAGACAAAGGAACAAAAAATTATTAATCAAATATTTAACAGATATGCTTAGATTTCCTATCAAACTTTGAAGCTTCTATCTGTGCCCTCTGTGACTCTACCTTCTGGAAAAGTGGCTATCTGTGCAAAAAATGGTTTCCAGGTTTAGTTTTAGGACTTACTACATCTTTTCTCTTGCTTGGAAGTAGTCTTTATTTACCATCTGTTATACTCAAGTTCTATTTATGTCTCAATCAACAGTGAAAGGGGGTTTTGCCTGCTCCTTGACTAATACTACAATTTGCCAGGTAATCATTTAAGATGACATATATAAGTCTTACCTAATCTCATCTCTGCTCTCTTTCTCTGGGCTTCTCCTAGTTCTCTGGAGGGAAATTCTAAGTTTGGGGCTTATCCTCCTTTGACCTCTATCAACTTCAACTGTCACTCTGCTTTCTGGCAACTTCATCCACACTTGCAATTTCAATTATTATTACCTATACACTAATGAATGTAGATACTGCACTGGACTGGTTCGGCTTATCAAATCTCAATTAGATAACATGACCGTCTTACTATTATTTTCTCTGACATTATCTTCATTTTGCTACTAAGCAAATCTTAACAAACATGTCTCTCATTGTATTTCCTATTCCACATACTTTCTCACCCTCCCAGGTAATTCATGCCCTCTCTGCAAATCTTTAGTGCCATCTCCTCAAACCTCACTCCCAACTGATGTCCTTATATCACCAAGAATGTAAAGCATTCAGGGAAAATATTAACTTCACCACATTCACTCACCTACCTCCATCTGTGTCTGAATGTTCTATCTTCTCTCCTGTGATAATGAATGAATAGTCTCTGCTCCCAGCACTGAAATCTGATAAATGTTGCCCCACCAGCACTGTTCTCCCTCCTTCTCCTGCATGGTAATTCTTTTATTTCTATTTCATCTTTCTATCAGCAAACACATCATTATTTCTCCTTTCTTACAGGAAGCTATTTCTTACTATTTTTCCACACACTATTCACTATTTCTTATTCCTCCAAATTCTCATTTCTTTCCTTTTTTTTGAGACCAGGTCTCACTATGTTGCCCAGGTTGTCCTGTACCCATGGACTCAAGTGATCCCTATCTTCAGCCTCTCAGGTAGCTAGGATTACAAGTGGGTGCTACCAGGCCTGGCTCTTTTCTTCCTTTTATTGGAAAGCTTAAGAGTCATAACTTACGTATGCAATTTCTCTTCTTGAATCCACTCACTGCTCTTGTCAAGGTTACTAGTGACTTTGAATTGTTAAAGTCTTCACTCTATTGTAGCTCATCTCAGTAGCCTGTAGAATTTATGACTCCCTCTTTTCTTTTAAATATATTCTTAGCTTCCATGATAGCACACTCACCTGGTTTTCTTCCTTCCTTTCAGGCTGCTCCACTAGTCTTTTGCCAGTCCTTTGACCTCTTCTTCACAGTGCTACCTCACTTCTTTGGTGATCCTATCAAGTCTCAGTCACAGCTTGGATTTAAATCCCATTTATATGTGGACAGTTCCCCAATTCATAGATTCAATTAGGACCCTTCACTTGAATACCTGACTTATAGAACCAGCTACCTATGAAACATCTCCACTAGATGTCTGAGCAACTGATCCTATCCCCTTCCTATACTCTTTGCCATCTCAGTAAATGCCAATTTCAGTCTTATGGTGCTGAGGAATAAAAATAGCATTCACTCTCTCTCTAAAACAATGTATCTAGCTTGTTGACAAATTCAGTCTCCAAATTATCCAAAGTCTGACCATCTGTGGCTCTAAACCACCATTATCTCTTGCTTAGACTATTTCTCAATTATGTCCCTACAACTGTACATGCAAGTTATTCTCAATACAACAGCTTAAATTTAAGAGTGTCAAACAATGTTACTTATTTGCTTAAAACATTCCAGTGGTTTCCCAAATTACGGTGATTAAAAGACAAAGTCCGGGCCGGGCATGGTGGCGCATGCCTGTAGGTGGCAGCCTAGGAAGCCACGGCCAGGGCCAGGGATCCCGGTTCAAATCCCGCCAGGGGTATGTAGCAAAACACAGTCCCCAAAAAATAGCTGGGCGTGGTGGCGTGCGACTGTAATCCCAGCTACCTAGGAAGCTGAGGCTGGGGATTGCTTGAGTCTGTGATACCCGGGGCAACGAGCCTGCTGTTCCACAGGCAAAAATAGCGAGACCTAGTCTCAAAAAAAAAAAAAAAAAAATTACCTGCAGGGTCTTCATTTTGATTGCGTCCCACTAGAATATTAAAAAAAAAACAAAAAAACCAAAACCAAAAACAAAAAACCCACAGGTGCAGAATGTTTTTCTCTCATTTCTCAGTGCTTAGCACATAGCAGTCACTCAAATATTTGGTCAACAATCATCTGCTGAATGACCTTCCCTTTCAGCAGGAACTCTGCTGCCTACATGTAAACTCGTCACTAGCCGGAAAAAGTCTTTATAATCTCATCTCTGCCTACTGTCTTCACAGCTTATATTCTAGACCCACTTTTAGAGGGAAAGTATGTGCTCTTTTATGTATACTTGCTGACACATGTCACTTCTGTCTTTTTAGGGTGAATTTCTTCTAGCTCACACTGCCCTGTGAATGCTTCTTCTAAGACAACACTCACACTAAATGTAGATGTCTGTTAAGCCTCTTGTGCTCTAGATTACCAGCTTTACCAGCATAGTTTAACCACATTAAGTACATCTAAGTGCTAGGTTTTTTTCTTTATCTCCTTTTTTTTTTGAGATTAGGTCTCACTATGTTGCCCGGGGTACTCTCAAACCCACGAACTGAACTCAAGTGATTCCTAGCCTCAGCCTCAGGCCAGATAGCTGGGATTACAGGCACAGACCACCGTGCCTGGCTTATGTGCTAGATGTTACTGCAACACTAAGGACACAAAGATGAAAAGAGAAACGTAATTAGTAGCCACAGTGCGACTAGCCCCTACACATAATTTTACTCAATCTTCATATAATCCTGGAAAGTAAGAAGTATTTAGCTCTAGTTTCTATAGAATAGAATATATGCTTTAGGTTGCTAATTTAACCTCTTTAATTTACCTTTAACATTCAGAATTAATAAACATGGATGTAAAACACTGTAGGTGGTAAAAAAACTAAAGACAGTGCCTATTTCCAGATATTCAGTCTAGAACACATCTGGCATCTAACAAGATTTCCTGTAAAATGAATGAGGAAATGTAATTTATGGTGTAATTTGCCTCTAGGCACAAAAATCCAACTCAAGCCTAAAAAACATATTAACATTAGGTTGAGCTTTGAGTCTGCTTCTTAGGGAGAAGCTGGAGAAAGAGGATTTTTCAGTTAAGTAGTTTAAAAAGTCTCTCATATCTGATAGGGTGTGCTACACCCCCCCCCCATTGTCTCCTGTTTAAGAGTGCAGATTTCAAGGACAGATGCTATAATGTGAGAATGACCTTAGTTCGAATTTCCCTTCAGGGAGATGCAGGGGGAGAAAGAAGTGAAATGATCAAGGTGAAACAGATTTCCTGGAAGGTGGGAAATAGGGTTATAGCAGTCAGCTCTTCTTTTAAAATTCTATCTCAAAAAAAAAAAAAAAAAAATAGCTGGGCATGGTGGCGCATGCCTGTAATTCCAGCTACCTGGGAAGCTGAGGCTGGGGATTGCTTGAGTCTGTGGTACCCTGGGCAATGAGAGCCCTCCGTTCCACAGGCAAAAATAGCAAGACCTAATCTAAAAAAAAAAAAAAATAAAATAAAAAATTAACATTAAAACTTTGGCTCTAAGTGTCTAAGTGTGCTTTCCCTGAAAGTCCTGCAACAAGAGTGATGAGGAAAAGACAACCTAGTACAGAAGTCTCATTCCAAGAGGCTGATAATCATAGAGATTGCAGATTTCTTACTACTGTCAGACAAGGACTACATTTTATTTGTAGCCTCAGAGAGTTTTAGTGACCAGTTTTTCAGAGAACTACTGGCAGTTTGCCAAGTATATTTTTCTTAGCCAGTAGTTTTCAACAAATTTAATCCACTTTTTTTTAGATTAGGTCTTGCTATTTTTGCCCATGGAACCACAGGCTCACGTTGCCCAAGGTACCATGGACAAGTAATCCCCAGCCTCAGTTTCCCAGGTAGCTAGGATTACAGGCGCCGACCACCACGCCCAGCTATTTTTGGTGAATAGGTATCGCTGTTGCCCTCGGCAGAACTCGAACTGCAATCCCTAGACCCCGCCGTGACTACACAAGCTGTCGCTTACAAGCACGCACCACTGTGCCCAGCTTAACCCACTTTTTTGACTAGGGACTAGGCTCATGGTCTTAAGAATTTAAAAAAACCTCCTTTTATTACCTTAGTGGAGGCCTCTTTCCAAGTATCTTGCTATTTTAGGCAATTATTCAGAAAGTAGACCCAGTATACACCACTTTTAGAGATTGAATATCAACCTGAGAATACAGCTGCATTTTCCTCCCTTCCTTTTCAGTGGGTAGGAAGAAAAAAGGTTCAATGTGGGTTTGTTTGGATTTGAGGTTCCTTCCCTAACTGGATAAAAATCAGTTCCTCTTTTTCCAGGCTGCAAAAAAAAAAACCTTTCATGACTTTGTAAAACTTTGGGTGGTATCATGTAAACAACTTTACAAATATGAAAGGAAACAAGCTCTATTTCATAATGGTAATTTTTTGCTTAATTCTGGAATATCCAAACTTCTAACTGCCACTTTCTTACATTTAGGAGATAGTTTATTCTGGGTGCCTAGCACACCAGAATAAACTTTTATCTACTGGTTACTTCCTATATCTCAGTGGTCTCTAAAGTTCAAAACTTGTCTTCATCTTTAATATGCTTCAGGTAAACAGTGCCAGTTCTTTACTATAGGTTAAGCATGCTGGGGATACAAAGTGGAAAATGAATTTTCAGGATGCTCAACCTATAGACTGAAATACAGTCTAGGAGAAAGGACACCAAAACCTATCACAAGCTGGCCTCGGTGGTGCGCGGTTTTAATCCCAAGCCTAGGATGGGAAGCTGAGACTAGGAATCACTTGAGTCCACGGCTTCAAGACCTACCTGGGGCAACATAGCGAGATTTAGTCTCAAAATACAGCTGGGCATGGTGGTGCATGCCTATAATCCCAGCTACCTGGGAGGCTGAGGTTGGGATCGCTTGAGTCCAGGGTTCCCCGGGCAACATAGCGAGACCTAGCCTCAAAAAAACAAAAACAAAAACAAAACCCTATTACATTTCAATGCAAAGATAATAAAATTCCTGATTAATGCAAAAAGTGGGAGATACTAGAATTTAAAAGGTTTTTTTCCTTGTAGAGTGCATAACTGAAAACCATCTCATGAAAATACAAAATATTTCTCTTCTGAGTTCAAATCAATAAAAGGTGGTTGAATATTCCTGTGCAGTTGCCTCTGGGGATATAACAATCCAGAAACACTTAGTAACTCCCTCTATGAAGCTTCCAGTCAGGTGGCATGGGAGATCTGATCTTGACAGGTATGGGTATCTGTAAGTATTAAAAGGTTTTGGGAAACAAACAAAAAACCAAACATATATAGCCTTGTGAATAAGTTTAGCAATGCTATCTGTACTCTTTCTTTACGCCACCTTCAGGTCACAATTCATGCTTGTGAGGCACAGAAATAACAACTTTAGAATTGGAAGGGTTCCTAGAGATAAGATTTCATTAATGTTGCAATGGGGAAGCTAAATCCCAGGGAGATTAACAGGATTCCTTAAGGTCAAAATTTGTTACACACAGGGGTTTGAAGAACAGTCATGATGGCACTTTTTAAAGGAACTCAAAGGGACTAATTGCACTCCACCGCCCACCCTCTACCCTACCCCCAAGTTCAGAATTGAACTTTCATAATCAGAGGATACTGCTCTGGTTCTGCACCGGCCTCCCCCTCCCCCATCTTGACTCCTCATACTATGATGCATTTAATTGCTATGGGCTTCCATAGTACCCCCAAACACCCCTTCATAACACATATATTGCCTGTAATTCTTGATTGACAGCTGTGTCAGCAATGAGAATTGAAGGCAGCAAGAGATCAATTCAAGGCTAGACCAGGTGTCAGTGATGGAGAGGAGAGAAGCAGATGGACTGGAGTTTTAAAAGGCAGAACACACACAAAACCTAACAATTGATTTATGCAAGGGATAGAGGAGGCAAGTCGCTGCCTGTCTAGCTTCTCACTTGATGGTGGTGGAAGAGGTATACATGGCAAGAAAATACATACGTAAAAAGGATATTTATACATTCTATTTATAATAATGTATTATCATTTATACATTAAAGTGACTTCGACTTGAACCAAAAAGCAAATTTTACTATCTCTTCAGAATATAACAATGGGATTTGTGCTGAGTTATCAGCTGTCTTGAAAAGAAGGTCTACTCAAGTTTCATTTACAATTCACAAGTTATTTCTCTTTGGAAATAGGGATAACTATAGCATTAAACGCTAGTGTCTGATTTTATTACCTTAAAGTGAATGCAGAGTAGACAGAACTAAAGATGATAGATCCCAGAAAAAAACTAGATAAAGGGGAGACAACGATCATTTCAAGGCAAGAACTGTAGCTAGAAAGTGGGTTTCAGTAAAAACTAACTTGAGATTTACACACTTGTATCAAAGAGTAGCTAACAACTATCTCCACTA
Source organism: Uropsilus gracilis (assembly GCA_004024945.1). Taxonomy (NCBI): domain Eukaryota; kingdom Metazoa; phylum Chordata; class Mammalia; order Eulipotyphla; family Talpidae; genus Uropsilus; species Uropsilus gracilis. Next base: position 47,974 of record PVHY01001513.1, on the reverse strand, counting down.
AGGCTTACTTTACATTTCAAACACACTGTTAGGATTCAAATCACGTGTGACCTCCCTAGGGGCAAGGAGATCCCATTTCATTATCTCTTAATAGCCAGAACCTACAAAGTACTCAAAACATGACGAGTGAGTTTGTTGAACTGAAAGCAACTAATTCAGCTTCTCATTCTTGTGACATGTATTTTAAAACCAACGAGCGAGCAGACGCAAATCCATTTCTCTCCAGCTAAAAGTTAAAAAATGTAGTTCTGACAAGGGAGTCTTCAGCCAAAATCCATGGTTTCTGCATAATGGAGTAATGAGAAACACTGGAAATCAAACCTAACCCCCAATGTGTTGTTCTGACGACTGCGAACAGTCCTTGTATTAGATACACATTTCTTTTTAAATTGGGGGAAATACGAAGCAAATGATCAAGTGACGGTATCAGGTTCAAAAAGGACCTGTAGGAGATGAGTCCAAACTGGCCCAAGGAAAACCCTCTCGTGCCTGGCCCTTGCTGGCTCACGCCAGTGGTCAGGGCATCTCCCCCGGATTCGGTTACCAGCCCCAGGGAGAGCGCTGCCCCACGAGACGCCGCCTCTGGGCCCACACCCTCCAGGTGGCCTCCCTCGCCACCTGCCCGCCTCCTCGTGGTCTGGGACGCCTCGGGCCCAGCCTCTCTCATCCACCCACCCCCAACCTCGGCTCTTTGTCCCTGCCTTTACCGCTCCTCCACTCGGCGTCGCGCGTTCCGCCTCGCACCTTTCTCCAGCAGCCGTGGCCTCCTCCCACTCACACCGCTACAGGCGCCCGGCCGGCCTGGCTCCAGCCGCCACTTCCCCGCCCCCGCCGCCCGCCCGCACCAATCAGCGCCCGTGTCTCAGCCTGACCAATCGCCAGGCCCGCCGCCCCCAATGCTTCGATCTGCGGTCCGGAGCAACAGAGTTGCTGCGGGCTGAGACCCAATTACCCGGATGAAATTCAAAGCGGACCCACCCCGTCAGCCAATAGGAAACTCGGAAAACCCCCGGAGTCCGTGGCGATCGCACCTGCCGAGAATTAAACAGCCAATTAGAGGCTACACCGAACCCCTCAGTCTCCCTCAACGCCTATTACCGGGTAACGCGCGTCTCCAGCCTTGGGGGAAGCGGAGCTGCTAGGCTGGTACCCGGCTAGGGCGCTGACTCACTCGCGCGTGACTCAGTAACCATTCGCACATTAGTGTCTCTGTACGAAGCCGGGGCCACCCCACAAGCCGGAGCCGTGGGGAAGCGGCCTCGTGTTGGGGACACCCCGGCGCTGGTTTCCTCTACGGGCTTTTAGTGCCTCGGTCGGCGCCCTTGGCCGTAGGCGCTTGTGAGACTTGGAAAACGTTTTATTTAAGAAACAAAAAGGCTTCGTAGCGATGGAGAGAAGGTCATGGGGGAAGGAAGTGCGCTGCAGTCTGTTCCTCTGTCGAGGAGCAGACGGTGAGGGCAGCGGGAGAGCTGCAGAGGGGCACGAGCTCCCGCGCCCCGCGGTAAGGGAGCTGCGGATCCCTGGGGAAGGAGGGCGTGGGTGGGCATAGGCGCGAAGGCACTCCCCGGGGGCGGTTTCCGTGCGGGTGAGGAAGGGGAAGGGGTTTCCGCGCTTAGCGGTTTGCATTGGAAGAGCGCATTCTCGGCACTCGGAGACCTTGAACCGTTGCGGACGGTTAGGCCCTGCTGTCCTAGCTACGCTGCTGGCCGGCACCCCGCCCCGCCCCTCTCGACTGCCCGGCACTGGGGGGGGGGGAGGGGGTCACCCGAAGACTCTGGCGCTCTGTGTGAGGTGGAATTCTACAGCTTATATCATATACCATAGCACATCATCTGTCAACCTGGCACCTGATCTTCACTCTGCGTGTGTTTGTTGAATGAATGCAAGATTGTATCTTTGGTCAACTCGAAAATGTCAGGCCTCGATCTGTTCCTTCCTTCCTTCCTTCCTTCCTTCCTTCCTTCCTTCCTTCCTTCCTTCCTTCCTTC
>PVHY01001513.1:0-45886 GCA_004024945.1 Uropsilus gracilis | reverse complement strand
CCTACAAGGCAAGGCCAAGACTAGAAATCACTTGAGTCTGCCTATTCGAGACCCCCCGGGGCAACATAGCTAGACCTGGTCTCAAAAAATATCTGGGCATGGTGGCACGTGCCTGTAATCCCAGATACATGGGAAGCTGAGGCTGGGGATTACTTGAGTCCGTGGTACTCCAGGCAACGTGAGCCTGCAGTTCCACGGGCAAAAATAGGGAGACCTAATCTCAAAAAAAAAAAAAAAAAAAAAAAAAAAAAAAAAAAAAAAAAAAAAAAAAAAAAAATATATATATATATATATATATATACATATATATGTATAGTATAAATCTGTAAATTTCCTTCCTTGCATCTTCATTCCATCAGCAAGGTTTGAGATTGGTTTTGGTTAAATGCAGTATAGTACTTCATGATTGCCTTCCTCTGAAATTTTGCCAATTTTCTCTCCCATAAGTAATGTATGAAAAGGAGCTATCTGACCATGTATTTGCAATACTGTGTGTTATCAGACCTTTTCATTTTTGGCCTTTCCTTGATTTACATTGAAAATAAAATTTTCCTTAACCTTATATGTTTGGGTTTCTTTTAATGTTTAAGTGGCAGTTGTAGTTAAATTGTTCATAAAATTTATCAATAAGTTATAAAACTTGTTCATATTTTTATTTATTAAGCTTTTCATAATATTTGCATTTTTCACATGTTAAATATAAGTTCATGTAAGTTAAAAATATTTTCCTTTCCCCAGCTTGTCCTATGTCTTTTTGCTTCATTTTGGTTAATTATTTTTGCCATGCAAATAATTTTATGTATGAATTTGTCAGGATTTCATATGATATTTAGAATGCTCTCCACTACCCAATAGTATTAAAATGTTCCTTTATATTTCTTTTCATCTCTACTTTGGTGTCGTATATAGAAATATTTGCTTCACCTAGAGTTTATTTTGGTGGAAAACTGTGACATAGACAGTTTTGTGTTGTTTGCTTTACCCAGCCCTGAGTTACCCATATTTCTGCTGTGCCACCTTTTTATGACTCAAGTTGTCATAAAGTCTGAGGGTTTTTTCTAAAGTTTTCACATTCCATTGATCTCTCTGGTTATTTTTTTTTTTTTTTACGGAATGAAAAAATTATTTTATTTACAGAAAATCTTGAATTTTAATCTTGGTTATCTTCTAATGCCATCCTTTTTCTTTTCTTTTTTTTTTTAATTGCTATACATATGTGGTTTTACCACAATTTTAAAAATTGGTGTATGGTATATATATATATATATATATATATATATATATATATATATAAGTACACAAATGAAAACTATACACCTTGATGAATTTTCAAAAGTGGAGTCCATCTGCATAACCAGTACCCAAATGTAGAAATAGAATATTGCTGGTGTGCCGTGAGCTGCCCTGTGTGCTTCCCGGTTACTGCTTCCATTCAGGGTAACCACACTTCTGACTCCCAGTAACAGGACTAGTTTGTCTGTTTTTGTTAGTACTCTTCTGTGCTTGGTTTCAAAATTATTCTGTGAAGGCCGGGCACAGTGGCGCGTGCCTGTAAGTAGTAGCCTAGGAAGCCACGGCAGGGACCAGAGATTGCCATTCGAGTCCGGTTCGCGGCAATGAAGCGAGAACTAGTTCCACCAAAAAAAAAAAAAAAAAAGCTGGGCGTGGTGATATGCGCCTGTAATCCCAGCTACCTTGGAAGTTGAAGCTGGGTTTGCTTGAGTTGAGTTCATGGTACCCCGGGCATGGTACCCTGCGGTTCCACAGGCAAAAACAGCGAGACCTAGTCTCAAAAAAAAAAAAAAAAGTCAATAACATAAGCTATTATCTCAATTGATTTTTTAAAATATACACAGCAATATGGCTGAATCTCACAGAATTTTTTTTTTTTTTTTTGAGACTAGGTCTCGCTAATTTTGCCTGTGGAACCGCAGACTCACATTGCCCGGGGTACCATAGACTCAATATCCCCAGCCTCAGCTTCCCAGGTAGCTGGGGTTATAGGCAAGTACCATGCCCAGCTATTTTTTGGGGGGGGGACTAGGTCTCACTACGTGCCCCCTGCGGGACTCGAACCATGATCCCTGGCCCCGGCCACAGCTTCCTAGGCTGCTGCCTACAGGCATGCACCACCATGCCCGGCCGTATTGGTGGTATTTTAATAGCTTACGTGGTATTTTGGAAGTATTAATATCCTCCAACAGATATCGCCACTGTAGTGTACCTGACACCAGCTCACCCATAGTTTTCCATGGTAGAGAGCTGTGTGCAGTTTTAGTACATTTGTTCTCATTATTGTGTAGTATTGTGAAAATATGCTAAAATTTTTATATCATCTAAGGAAAAATTGTATTTATTATACATAGAATCTTCCTATAGACACATTTAAATCATAGATGTCCCCATCTATAATTTTTTAAAAGGTAAAATTTACATATTTCGAGCTACTTATATGCCTTGACTGGCATGGCTGTCTTTACTTTCAAAAGGGTAACAGGCCAGGCATGGTGCACGTGCCTTTAATCGCAGCCTACAAAAGTGAGGCAGAACCTAGGAATCACTTGAGTCCGTAGGGTCAAGACCCACCGAGGGTTGGAGACCCACCTGGGGCAACATAGCAAAACCTAAGTCTCAAAAAATAGCTGGGCATGGTGGCACATGCCTGTAATCCTAGCTACCTGGGAGGCTGAAGCTGGGGATCGCTTGAGTCCATAGTACCCTGGGCAATGTGAGCCTGCGGTTCCCCAGGCGAAAAAGCGAGACCTAGTCTCAAAAAAAAAAAAAAAAAAAAAAAGTTCAGCCCCAAGGAGAATGTCTCTTGTGCTATAGAAAGCACAGGCCTGCTCTGTGGGCTCATCATCTTCCAGCTCTTTAGGGGGTGGTGGGCAGAAATAAAATAAGGAAGTCCAAGGGGAAGAATTTGAAATTAAAAGTTAAACCACAGGAGGAAGTTCTCAAGCACAGCCATGAAAAGCTAGGTGTAATCACTTTTCCTGGAATGTTTTGAAGAATGGACTTCTAATTGGTTGGGTAGGGAGGTTGGGGAATAGATAACTACGTGTGATGGTTCCAGTCTCATTCTACCATGTAATTGGAGTTTGTTATCACCTTCTCTGAGCGCTCAGGATCAAAAGTTTAAATAGTGAAAGGCTGAGATTGAGTAAATTACTTCTTTATTCTCTTTTTGAAGAGGCCGTTCTCTTCAAGGATGTTCTAACAGGTACAGGTGGCAGCAGGTGGAGCTAGGTTAGGTTTGTCCAGAGTTCAGTGAGCAGGTGTTTACACTCAATAAACCAAAGCAGGAAAGTAGTCTTTACCTAGAGAGCTGGGCACCAAGTCGTTCTCAGTACAGGAGGGAGCCTGTTACAGACCCTTGACTGCTTACTGGATTTCCCTCCTGGACAATGTACCAACAGTCTGTCAAAGTTGCTTTCTGAGTTTTTAAAAAATTTTTCCCATTGTAGGAATCAAGCTGTTATCAAGGCTCCTCACCAGAAACCAGCAACTTAGTTTGGACCTTAGTATCAGAAATTAAAATGGTGCTACTTTTTTGTCATTAGGTCATTCTGATAAATTGTGACAAGTGTCTTAGTGTTATTTGCTTTACCCAGCCCTGAGGTGCCCATATGTTTGCTGTACCACCATTTTTTTTTTTCTGAGAATAGGTCTTGCTATTTTTGTCTGTGTAACTGTAGGCTCATGTTGCCCAGGGTACCACAGACTCAAGCAATCCCCAGCCTCAGCTTCCCAGGTAGCTGGGATTACAGGTGCGCACCACCATGCCCAGCTATATTTTTTTGGAACTAGGTCTCGCTAGGTGTCCTCGGCAGGACTCGAACTGTCATCCCTGGCCCCGGCCATGGCTTCATAGGCTGCCGCTTACAGGCATATGCCACCATGCCCGGCCTGTACCACCTTTTTAAGGCCCAAGTTGTCTGAGGGTTTATTTCTGAATTTTCATATTCCATTGATCTCTCGTTATGTTCTAATGCCATACTGGTTTTTGTTTTTTTTTTTTTATCTTTCTCTTTCAGAAGACTCAGGAGTCCCTGGTCTCACACAGATGCTCTTTTTTTTTTTTTTTCCAAGAGACTAGTTCTTGTTATGTTACCCAGGTAGTCCCGAACCTGCGAACTCAAGTGATCCCTAGCCTCAGCCTCCCAAGGCTGGGATTACAGGCACGTACCACCACACCGGCTATTTTTTGAGACTAGGTCTCACTGTGTTGCCTGGGGTATCTCGAACCCATGGACTCAAGCGATTCCTGGACTCAGCCTCCCAAGGCTGGAATTAAAGGCACATGCCACTGTGCCTGGCTCACACAGATGCTCTTTAGTCTGACTCGCCACCACACACTTCTAGAGCCAAAATCCCATGTATAAGCTGGGCACGATGGCGCATGCCTGTAAGCTTCAATCTATGAAGTGGCTGGGGCTAGGGATCGTGGTTTGAGTTCCGCTCAGGGCAACATAGCAAGACCTAGTCCCAAAAAATAGCTGGGCGTGCTGGCACATGCCTGTTATCCCAGCTACCTGGGAAGCTGAGGCTGGGAATTGCTTAAGTCTGTGGTACCCCAGGCAACGTGAGCCTGTGGTTCCACGGACAAAAATAGCGAGACCTATTCTCAAAAATAAAAAATTTTAAAAATCCCATGTATAGTCTCTGGCTTCCCTTGAGGAATGGGTGCAGGTGGGCAAAGGGTCAGGCCGGGAAGAAACTAGAGGCCATAGTGTGTTTTCTTACAGGCTCCGCCCTACCACCTTCTCTACCTGGGCCTACATCTCCACACTGTGGTCATTCCCAGTCCTTTCTCCTTGACTCTTAAAGACATTGGGGGAGTATAGGAATCTTAAAGACATTGGGGGAGCGTAGGAATCCTGTCACTTTCCTTGCCAACTGGAGCTTCTCACAACATTTCATGGAGTTTGTGATGGCAGCAGGATGAGTATAGATCATGTAGAAACAATAGCTTCCACCAGCTATTCCCAGAGAGACCTATGACTCAAAAACAAAACAAAACAAAACAAAAAAACCAAAAGAAAGAACAAAAAACAAGCTCACTGCCTTGTAAGGCTCTTGTTCCTTGAATCAGGGATCCAACTCAGCAGAGGAAATACAGAAATTAAAAAACAAAACAAAAAATCCCAAAGAAACAAAAGGAAATAGAGCGATTAGAAAAACAATCTGTTGCCCTGCACGGTGGCTCGTGCCTGTAAGCTTCAGCCTATGAAGCAGCCAGGGCTAGGGATTGCGGTTTGAGTCCCACCTGGGGCTCGTAGCGAGACCTAGTTCCAAAAAAATAGCTGGGCGTGGTGGCGCGTGCCTGTAATCCCAGCTACCTGGGAAGCTGAGGCTGGGGTTTGCTTGAGTCCGTGGTACCCTGGGCAACATGAGCCTGCGGTTCCACAGGCAAAAATAGCGAGACCTAGTCTCAAAACAAAAACAAAAAACAAAACAATCTGTCAGGGACCAAAATGAAGAGTGCTTAAATGCTACCAGAGTATCTTTGGATCCATACTTCTTTCATCTTAGGTAAAGGCACATCTGATATGGAAGAGGAGGAGGGGTAGGATGTGGTGACCTCTGAAAGTTTCTGTCTAGTGGGTGAAGGCAGAAGATAAGCAGAGTCAAATTCTGGAAGCTGAATTGTTCTGTTCTGCCATCCCAGACATTCCTGAGCAGCCTCTGCAACCTGAGAGGTTGAGATTGAACTCAAATCTGAAGTCTCTATTTTTAATCACAAGGGACTCGGTTGCTGGCAACCAAGTGTTTCAGTTCTGCCCATGTTACCCTTGTAATTTCTGATTCCTAAGTTTTTTCTTTTTTTGAGACTAGTTCTCACTGTGTTGCCTGGGGTACTCCTGATCCAGGATCAGATCTGAGTAGTCCAGATCCCAGATCAGATCTGGGATCCCGTGGACTCAGGCGATCCCCAGCCTCAGACTCCCAGGTAACTGGGATTACAGGTGCATGCCACCATGCCCAGCTGTTTTTTTGAGACTAGGTCTCGCTATGTTGCCCGGGGTGGGTCTTGAACCCGCGAACTCAAGCGATTCCTAGTCTCAGCCTCCCTGGAATTAAAGGCTTGTGCCACCACGCCCAACCCCTAATTTTTTTCTATTGATCGTTTGGTCAGAGGTAGTGAGAACTTGGGGAGAGAAGACTGAGAAAACAGTAAAAACTAACCCCAGTCTCCTGAGTCAGATGCATTAGAGTTATTGAGCAAGTTGAGGATTAACAACTGATCCCATTCCCACCTAATGAGTTGTTCAGAGTGGGTGGGATGGAAACTGAAGCTGGATTTAACCTTTCTCACAGGTTAAAGGTCCTGGGGAAAGAGGTCCTGGGGAAAGAGTTGTGAGAGCAGGCAGTGACTCGAGTCAGATGGCATATGGGAAGCCCTGAGTTCAAATGCAGACCCTTCTTAACTCTGGAGCTACATATCTGACCTTTGTTCCATTAGCTAAGATGCCATATTGTTTAGTGATGTAACCATCAAGTAAGATAAACAAAGAGTCGGCTGTGGTGGTGCGTGCCTATTGTCCATGCACTGGGAGCAAGAGGCTTGGGATTGCTTGAGTTCCCGGGGTTCAAGACTACCCCAGGCAACATAGCGAGACCTGGTCTCAAAAAAGCAGCTGGGCGAGGTGGTGGGCACCTGAGCTGCAGTATCTCAGGCAACATAGCGAGACCTAGTCTCCAAAAAAAGAAGAAAAAAAGGAAACATAAAGTCCTCCTCAATAGACACTGTCTACCAGGCATGACTACTAGAAGGTATTCTGGAAGTTATATAAGTAGAATGAGGTATGGGGGAGATTTTCTCCACAGTATTTCTCCTAGGTTGAGTGTGCTTCTCAGGGGATTCTTATTTATTTATTTATTATTTATTTATTTATTTAATTAATTTTATTCATACTTTAGATTTTACAGTAAAGACAATGATTATTGGAAATCCTCTCCCCCGCCACCATTGACGACACCCTCTGTTCACTCTGACCCCTCTCCTTATTGTTTTTTGGTCTATTTAAGTCCTTTGGTCATTTCGTATTCTATGTTAATGTCCTTTTCTTTGGTGAGGGACTGTGATCCTAGAATATAGCAAGCCTTGTTGGTAAATGTTCAGTCTTATCTCTGTACTGGGTAGCTGTTCATTCTCCGTTGAAATCTATTGGTGTTTTCTCATGTTGACGGTCTTCAATCAATTCCATTCAATGTAGAAGATACTCGTTGTGGAGGGTATCTGCCGAAAAGCTTTGCAGATCATTTCCTCTCCTTCATTGTAGCTTTGTGTGGGCCTGCGGCCCCATCTCTGTGACCTTCCTCTCCCATTGATTGGGGAGGGGCACCTTGCTTTCTTCAGCTGTGTATCCATCAGTAGCTTTTTGACCCGTCCACTTATTGTGTGGCCTTAGGTGTGATTCTGTGATAGTTGATGTCCATGATCATTTCCCCAGTCCAATATATCTTGTCTTTATCACAGTTCCTTCTCTTGTGGTCCACTCGTATTTGTGCACAATATTTTGCTCGGTCCCTCACCGATTCTGTTGGTCCAATGGATTATCACTTCTCTTTCCTTCTAAGGACTAATAATTGGGGTGAGAGTGAAAGAGGTGGCAGCCCCCCCCACCTCCCCCCCAGGGCCCACGGGCGGGTGGCTGAGTTCAGCCGGTGCTACCACCCGCAGAAGGGAGGCAGCCATAGGCGGGCCGGGAGCCCTATCCGGTTCCGGCTGCCGGCACCTCCGCGCCCTCCCCCTCTCAGTGCACAAAGCGAAGGTCTGGCTGAGGCCGAGACCCGGCTGCGACAGCCCGCCGAAGCGAGGTGGCCGCGGGCTGGCCAGGAGCCCTATCCGGGTTCCAGCTCGGGATTCTTCTCCAACAATGCCCCTGTGCAGGGTGGTTGTGTCTGGAATATGCTGTCCATACATTTGCCACTGGCCATGTGTGACTGCTGAGCATGTGAAGCTTGGCTAGTGCCACTGAATATGGAATTTTCAGTGTATTTAATTTTTTTTTTTTTTTTTTTTTGAGACTAGGTCTCGCTATTTTTGTCCGTGGAACTGCAGGCTCTTGTTGCCTCAGGTACCACAGACTCAAGCAATCCCTAGCCTCAGCTTCCCAGGTAGCTGGGATTACAGGCGCGTACCACCACACTCAGCTATTTTTTTTTTTGGAACTAGTCTCACTCTGGGCCCCAGGCGGGACTCAGTGATCCCTAATCCTTGCCGCTTCATAGGCTGAAGCTTACAGGCACTAGCCACCGTGCCCGACTCAGTGTATAATTAATTTAAAGGTAAAGCCCATCCAAGTGTTTGGAACAACTTGGATATGTGAATATACTTTTTTCTCCATGGATTTTGTGAAACCTAAATACAGATATTTCTGGTGAAATGTTAGTGATTGAATTGAGATATGCATAAGTATAAAATGCATAGTGGATTTCAAAGAACAAATATAAAAAATGACTAATATTTATATTAGTAACACTGAAATGATAATAGTTTGGATAGCTGATTTTTTTTTTTTAAGAGACTAGGTCTCGCTATGTTGCCAGGGGTAGTCTTGAGCCAGTGGACTCAAGTGATTGCTAGCTTGAGCCTCTCAAGTAGCTGGGATTTAAGCATGTGCCACCACACCCAGCTGGATACATTGATTTAAATAAAAGATAATATAAAAATACATTTATCTATTTCTTTTTGCCTTTTAAAATGTAGTATTAGAAAATTTGAAATGAATGTGACTGGCATTCTATTTCCAAAGTCTGGAGACTTTGGAATTCAGGCAGCAGTGTCTCCCACTTCAGGATGGCATCTGTTTCTTAATGCCTCGGGGCTTCCCAGAAAAGAACTGTGCTCTCTAAACTGTGCTGCTTCTGCCCTTCCTGCATTGCAGAGCCAACAACTAGAACAAGAACCTCTAACTCCTGACCCCCAACTCTGAAGCTAATAAGTTGTTGGTGGGAGACTGGAGATACGGGGAGGGACTGTGCCCTGGGAAACCTTTCTGGGGTTAATAAATGGAAGAGGGCTGTTGCTGGGATGCTAATAGAATTGTTTGTGCATAGCAGGGAGCAGGGTTGGAGAGAGGAGGATACCCAGTTCTCAAGATTGTGGAAGCCTCATCTAAACTGCTAAGCTCTCTCACCTCTGCCTGTCCCCCTTCACCCCTTTATTCCCACCTTGGCCCCACTGAAGATCTTGCCTGCCTGTGAGATCTGGCTGCATCCTCCATGGTGCTGGTTCCATAGGGCTGTCAGTTTCAGCTGACAATCTTCTAATGAGTGGCGTCTTGGAGCAAGGACAACAGCAGCAGGAATCGACCAGGAAGCTCATGAAGCTTGCATATTGTTGGGTGAAGGGTGGGGTGAAGGGTGGGTGGGGGCTCTTGAGGGTGGAGGGGAACTAAGGACATTGGGCAGATGCTGCTGCAAAGAGAGAGAGAGAGGCTCTAGCCATGTGACTCTCCCCTTCTCTGTCCCTCCTTCCTGCTTCTTTCCTCTCCCTTCACTCCTCCCCTTCTGATGATGCTGAGGCTGCTGCAGGTCCCTGGAGCTCTCGGCATCTCTACTTTTTCTGGCTCTGCTTTGCCCTCTATTTGAAGCAAACTCAGAGGCAGCCAGCACTGCCTCCTCCCACTCTACCCCAGCATCTGGGGGTCTCTGTAACACTGTGACCTCTATCTAGAGAGCTTTTCACAGGGACGGTACTAAACACAGGAGGAGGGGAAGCTGTGGAAGGGAGTGGAAATTCACCGGGCTGGCAGTCCAGGCTGCTTCTTCTGCCCTCCACTCTTTACCCCAGCATGCAGTGCCCCTCCCCCCCTGTTCCCACAAGCCTACTCCTGCTGTGTTCCAGGTCTCTCTCCTTTGACAACTGCAGTCTTGCTTTTGTTGGTCATTTTTGAGAAGTTCCTTTCTTTCCCTCAAGGGCACTAGAGAACTGTGATACAGGAATGATAGAAAATGAGAAAGGAGGGAAGGAGTTGGGTGTCGAGTTTGGAATTTTGCAGAGGGATGCCTGGGAAGGCTGAGGGTCTCTCCTCCCGCAACACCAGGGATAGACAGTCAGATGAAACTGACTGACTGGGCAAGCTGATCTCTCAGATCCCCCTAGATCCCTAGACTTCCTTTGGCATAAACCTTTTGTCAGGCTGAGTTAGCTTTAGGTAAGGCCACTGTCAGCGGACAGGCCAAAAGGATAGCAAGGAGGAAGATATGGCAGAACTGAGGTGGGAAAGACTGATGTAAAGAAAACTCCAGACATCATGTTTACTTTGGGCTGCTACTCTCATGGTCTTTGCAGCAGGTTTAATGATATGACACACAGAGGCAGGTGGTGGAGGTTCATGCAGACAAGGGCCAGTGAATAGTTGGTCCTCCCCCACCCCACACTGGAATCCTCTTCTTAGCCTGAGGTCCTTGACCCTAGAGCCCTCTGTATGGGAGCAGAAAACAGGAGACTCCAAGAAGCAAGTGGTATTTCCCAGGCCCACCCCTGATATAAGCTGTGCTTGGCAATCAGTATTGGTTATTAATGGGTATAAGTGTGAATTAGTAGACTGCAGCCTTGGTTATACTTCTTGCTTTCAAGGAGGGTGGGGCTTACTACAGGGTCTGCATCTTCAGCTCTCTAAGACCCCCAGGGTAGAGATGACAATGCCATCTTCACACTGGAAAGCATAGGAGGCATCATTAGCTGCTGGCATGATGCAGGCAGGAGTCTGGGAGATTGTGACTTGGGACTAGGCTCTGATCCCAGGAGTCTTGGTTCTCTCTCCTTTGGCATCTGAGGCTGGGCACGGCTGGGTCCCCCATGTGGAAGGAAAGATCAGAAGAGCTTGGCAGTGACCCGGTTACCCCCAGAGTTCTTGTCCCCTGAGGGCCGAGGTGCCACAAAGTCAAAGGTCATGTGATGTTTGACCCGACCTTTGCCCTTGCTCCAGAGGGCAATGAGGCTGAAGCACAGGGTCACGGAAGTGAGAAAGGGAAGGAAGCCAACGGCCAGCACCATGACGACACCTCTGCTATCCAAGAAAAAAGGCCCTGGGATACCTGGCATGGTGATGTTGGGGTCAGAGAGAGTTCCATTTGGAGGTTCCACCTGGATTACTTCCAGCCAGGTCCTCAGGGAGTCATTCCCAGCGACATTACTGACCACACAGACATAGGCGCCTCTGTCCCGCAGCTGCACTGAACGGATCTCCAGCGTCCCATCCTCTAGGACCCTCACTCTCCCAGCCCTGCCCAACCAAGCCCCCTGCGGTCTCATCCAGGAGACAGTGGGTGCTGGATCTCCATCTCCAGAGCAGGAAAAGACGGCCTGCCCCCCTTCCTCTGCAACCACCCAACGTGGTCCTGACTTTCGAATTAGGGCTGGTTGGCAAGTGAAGTGCCCTGGAGGTAGGATGTCTGAAAATTCTCTCAGGTTTTTCCCCTGGACATGCTGGGGGCCTGCGCAGGCAGGGGGGGACGAGCCGAAGTCTAGACGTCTGCGGAGCCGGAGCAGCCAGAGGAGGCGGCAGTCACAGGTCAGGGGGTTGCCAGACAGCCTTAGGGTGACCAGTTTGTCTGGAGAAGGGAAGGCTGTTTCCTCGAGGGTCTGAAGGGCGTTGTCTGCCACATCCAGGAGGTGAAAGGCAGTCAAACCATGGAAGGCATGAGCGGCAATGGAGGTGAGGCAGGCCCCAGAGAGTCGCAGTTCCTGGAGCCGCACTAGGGAACTGAACCTTCGGGCTGGGATGGCCGAAATGGGGTTCTGAGAGAGATCCAGGACCCTGAGGAAACTCAGGTGGTGCAGTGCTTGGAAGGGCACTGAGCTCAGGTTGCAGCGGGTGATGGCCAGGCTGCTGAGGTTGAGCCCCACTAGGCTCCCAGGCTCCAGAGACTCCAGAGATGGCCAGTGGTGGATCTCCAACTCCTTTAGCTGTCCTAGCCCTCGTAGAGCCCCTGCTGGCAGTCGTCCAATGTCCAGTTCTCGAAGCCTTAGGGCCACAAGCCCCGGGAGACGAGCCAGGGCCAGACCGGGCACCATGCTGAGGTTGCAGCGCTCCAGGGTGAGGGTGCTCAGCTTGTTCAGCCCAGCAAAGGCCCCTGGAGCCACAAATACCAGGTGGTTGTCCCCAACCTCAAGCTGCTGGAGGTTACTCAGCTCTCCAAATGCTCCATCCAGGAAGAGGACAATCTGGTTAAGGCGGAGGTCCAGCAGCGTGAGGGCAGAGAGACCTGAGAAGACCCCAGGCCCCATGATTCGCAGCCGATTGCCTTGCAACCTCAGGGTGAGCAGGCTTTGTAGGCCATGAAAGGCCCCAGGCTCCAGGGTAGAGAGCTGGTTGTAGCTGAGATCCAGTTCCTGGAGCAGGCCCAGACGGGAGAGCATCCCTCGCTGCAGTCCCCACAAGCGGTTCCCACTCAGATCCAGGAGCTCAGTGTCCAGCGGTAGTCCCCCAGGTACCACCTCCAGTCGCCGGTGGGCACAAAGCACAGCCCGGGGCTGGGAGGTGCAGTCACATACAGCAGGACAGCCACCACTGCTCCCACCTGGCAGGAGGAGCAGGAGGAGGAGGGGGGGACAGGGGAGCCAGACTAGCCTTGGAGCTGTGGCTGCAGCCATTCCCTTTTCAGTCCTGGAATAGATGGTGATATAGCCCTTATGGAAAAGTGACTGTAGATGCTAGTGACCCGGGACTTTCCTGGGCCCGCTTAGAGGCAAGACTGAGCTGTCCATCTCAGCAAGCAGGGGGGATAGCACAAACAGTTCTGGTGCACCTCCTCCCTGGGGCTTCCTGAGGCTCCTCCTGGAATTTCTACTCTCCTCCTGCTCCTAGCCCTGGTAACAGGCCAAGTACATACTAATTCATGGAACTCTAGACAGGCCTGATTCCTGTGGGGAGAGTGTTATGGGGGTGGGACAGCAGGGAGCTTCTTTTCTCCTGGTAATGGGCCCCCTGCCCCCACATCTGTGAGACCCAGAAACACGGCAGATTCTTTCTCCCTGCTAGCTATCCTTCCCAAGGGCTCTCCCGCTCTGTCCACCCCTGCTCTCCATGATTTCATTGAAGGCTCAGGGGGTCACATCCTTGGATCCTGAGTGGCGAGAGCCCTTACTTGACTAAGTCATCAAGGCTGGGAAACATGCTGACCTCAGCTCGACCCCTAGACCCCTTCTTCCTGCCTCTCTGCCCTCAGCCTGGCCCCAGACTTAGGCCAGTCTAGCACGACCCTGTCTCCCCAGAACTCCTGTGTGGATGACAGGGAAGCGGTATACTAGCCAGGGCCCAGGAAACAGGAGGCACTTGAATTCCTCATGAGATCCCCCTAGGGCTCCCACTCCTTCCCCACAGACATTATTGGGTTGTGTGTGGGACACCACAAATACCCAAAATTTAAGTTTTGTTGTTTGGTTCTCAGTCTCAGGCTTTTCACGTCCCTTCTTAATCATGTTTTGATTCAAGTCCAGTGTGTGAATCTGAGGGTGAGCTCTTGTCCCCTTTGAACTCTGCTTTCTTGAGCCAGACACAAGAGACAGATAGTGAGCTGGGGGACAGTGCCAAGGACTAGAGACAGCATCTAGCCCAACACTGAGGGTGGGGAGAAAGGGAGCCCTTGGCTGGCAGAATACATAGTTTGTGGATTTAAAGTGGGTTTGGATCCAGGAAGATAGTGTTGTGATGACCACTGGAGACTGACTGAGGTGACAGAGAAGGGCTCCCCTGTTTGGGACAAAGCTTTGACTCACCTTATTCAATGCTGACAGGGACCCCAAGGGAGACAAGGGATGCCCAGAGAGATGGGACAAGAGCCCATGCTCCTAAGCCTGGGTTTCTTTCTCACTGCAGGTCCTGATCAGCATTGGGCTCTTGGGCTTTGTGTGTCTGCTGGGTCAGCTTCTGACTACAGACCCCATTTTCTCCCACATGGGGCTTAGGAGAGGCAGTTTCAGAGATGATGTGATTTTGTTCCCCTTTCCTCCCCACTCTACACTCTCTTCTAGAAGGATCATTGTGGTGGCTCCCCTAGAGCCACTTCAGAGGACTGTAGTAGCTGGGAAATTGCAGATCAAAGAAGCCAAAGAGCAGAGTGATGCAGGCAAGGTTCTGAGGCTCCGGAATTGGAAAGAACCGCATGGGGCAGAGGCTGCTCCAGACTCCTTTGTCCCTTTGTCTCATCCTGACCTAACAGGTATCTATGGCATGCTAGCAGTTCTCCAGGGACAGAAATGCCCCAGCCTCCCTTATTCACCCTGTGCCTGTTCTGGGAAGTCCATCTGACAGCCAGCTCTTCATCACTACCCCTGCAGTTCTTGCTCATCCTTCTTGCTCTGTGCTCAGCAAAAGTGCAATGAAGCATGTCACCCAGCTTCCTTCCTTCCCACTTCTGCAAGTTTCCTCTTAATCCACAAAACCTGCTGGACCAAGGGCTAGGGGATCTGGGGCCCACCCCTTCTATTTATGAGGTAGCTGATTTAATCACAAACTTCTCTTGCCAATCTCTAGGGCTATAGGACTGGCTTCTAGTCACTTTGCAGGAAGAGATAAGAGTCAGGACTGCTTCTTTCCTTAGATGGGGTGGGGTCTGCCTGGGGCACCCTCACATCAAGGAATAGGGAGCTTTCTTCTTCTGTCTCTCCATGGCAGTCCAGGGACACATTAGAACCTGGATAGCCTCTTAAAGCAGACCTGACTGAGACAATGAACCTATGTGGGGAGGAGGCTTTGGGAGAAGATTTCTGAACTATCAATTCTGATTTTGGGGGGAAAGACCCTTCCCAGGGGTAGAAGGAGCCCTGGGGAAATGCAAGGTGATCTGCTTGGAGTCTTTCCCCCCAGGGCAACTGGGACATCTTAGTTTTTCTATCCAAGTCCTGTGCAGCCAGGATCAATGGCTGGCTGGAGGGGGGGATGGTAAGGTGGGGAGGATAACCCCCTAGGTTGACAGGCACTCCAATCTGGCCTCGTCTTAGAGAATGCTATAGAGAAGGGCTGTGATCTTCCAGGACAGAAGTTGGGGGCACTTACCGGAGAAGCTGGAGGGTGGCATCAAGTTGGGCACTGCATCTGTCCAGAGCTGGGGCCCCAGTCCCATTCGAGCTGCACCTTTGTCCCCCGCACCTCCCCTGTGAGCCTGAGCCTCACTCCCCGATGCCTGCCTGCTGCTGCTGCTGCTGTTGCTGCTGCCGCCACTGCTGCCAAGACCGAGGTAGAGAAAAGCGCCAGAAAGCATTTCTCCTTTTTTTTCCTCTCTCTCTCTTTTTAAACCAGGCGAGAATGAGTCTGCAGCAACCCTGTTGGTGCAAAATAAATAAATAAAGCAACCAGGGAGGGCTGCAGCAGGCGCCACTACTGAGTGGTGAGTGAGGGGGAGGGAGTGCAAAAGGGGGTTCTGGAGGGGTCCAGCAGTGGGGACCGAGAGGCTGCTCTCCTTTCTGATATCTCTTTAGGGCCAAGTAGCTGCCTTAGGACTGGCTTTCAGTGCCCAGATGTGGAGCAATTCTGTGCAGTCTATCAATGTAAATGTCCCCTGTGGGTATGATTTATGGGGCAAGTTCTCTGTCCAGAATATTTGTTATGGAGCTTAGTTTGAGATTCCTTTAGGTGGGGGTTTTGAGCGGCCTGAGGAAGCCAGCAGCCTTACAATGCTGAGGGTTGCTGGACTGGAAACCTGGGTCTCCACCCAGGAATAAGACAGGAGAACAGCCTGTAGGTAATCTTATTTAAGGCTTCCCAACTCCTTTCCCCTTGCTTTCAAAATCATTTTATAAAGAAAGGTACAAATTGGGGGTTTATGTTTACCCATTTAAACTTTCTCCTCCACACTCCCCTCTCCCTGCCCCCCCCCCCAACTATTACCCTTTGTTTATCCCGCAGA
Source organism: Uropsilus gracilis (assembly GCA_004024945.1). Classification (NCBI taxonomy): domain Eukaryota; kingdom Metazoa; phylum Chordata; class Mammalia; order Eulipotyphla; family Talpidae; genus Uropsilus; species Uropsilus gracilis. Next base: position 30,025 of record PVHY01001513.1, on the reverse strand, counting down.
GGAGGGCTCACAGCTATTTATAAAGCCAAGAGAAGTTCTGGGGCAAGATCCTGGCTGGAGGACCAGGTTTCTACCCTGTTCCCTGGACTCTTTGTGCATAAGTTGGTGGCAGTGGGTGGATGGGCTGATGGTGGCAGAGTGGGGGATGGTTCTGCTTGAGGTCCATAATCAGAGCAGGGCTACAGGGCAGAGCTGAGCCCTCCTCTGAGAATCTGTCCTTGGCCTTCTGACTCACCAGTGTCCAGCCATCTCTGCTTCCCTTGAGGTCTTATGGTAGAAGACTGCTGGGGGCCTGGGGTAGAGTTTGGGTGATCCCAGGTCTAAGATTGGCAGAATTGGGCACCTTGGAAAATGTTTGGGACCCTCAGGTTTGAGACTAAGTTGCTCTGAGCTGTGACCTCAGGGAAGCGAAAGATAGTTCCAGGTTAAATGTATGTCTAGAGCTACAGATTTGTAGGTGAGCCTGTGAGTGTATTTCATCTGTATGTGGACACGTATCTCTGATGAGATTTGTGCTAATTAACTCCAGAAGTCTATTTTTAAAGTGCACATAGAAGGTTTGAATTCTCTCTGTCTGTGATGCTCTTGGCCTTCATTGTACCCTCTCCCTAAATTCAAATCTCATTAAAAAAATTAGTCTCTGCCCCTTACATTATCCAATCCATAACCTCCATATATTCAGTTTTTTTTAGACCCCGAGAAATAGGTAAGGTACCCAACCACTTCCTTGCTGAGCTGGAAGGAAGAGGAATGGGGGACAATGTAAAGGCCCAGATTCATGTTCTGTACAGGTCCTTCAGGTCTCCTGCTGCCAGTCTCTGAGCCTGATTCATCGCTGGTGGCCCGCAGGGAAATGCAATGAGGTATTTCAAAGGCCTATCCTTAGCTTCTGAGCCCAAAGTTGAGCTTCATTCACCTGGGCTATCCAGAATCCCCCTGTTGTCCTGATGACACCTTGGTCCTCCTAGAGGTACTGATAGCCCATCAAGGCCTCCCTGAAGATGGCAGGGGCAGTGAGAAGATAACAAACCTCAGACTGGAGATGGTGCCCCACACTCTCACTCTAGCCAAGTGAGCCAGTGGGCTGCAAACCTGGCTCAGCATTTGCTTGCAAAGAATTGGTGTGTGTGTGATGGTGGGGGCACCCTCCAGGGGTCACAGGACAGAAAAAGACTGAGTTGAAAAGGGTTCCAGGGAGGTAAGCTGGCAGGCTGGAGCAAAGGGAATGTGTTCCTCTTTCTGGTTACTCAAACAGTCCCTCTGGTGACTCCATCTCAGTGCTGAAGAGCTCCTTGTAGAGTGGTGGGAAGGCAGCCTGGACCACAATGGGGTGGAGATGTTGGAAGGTTTGCAACTTTTCCACATGCTGACTACACAGGCTCCGGAGCTTCCCTTTGGGTGGCAGCTAGAGATGGGTGAATGGGGGAGGGTCAGTATTTCTGTTCTTTCCCCTGAGCAAAGACATTTTTTTCATTCTTCCCTGCCTAGGTAACACTGCTTGCTCTCTCTGTGTACATTCAGAACCTCTGGACCAGCTCCCATTGGTAGGATAGGTATGTGTTCAGGAAACTGAGGTGAGAGCTAATATGGGGTAGGGAATGTTTTCTGGACAACCTCCCCCCACCCTCCCAGTTCTTATCATGTTTCTGCTACTCCAAGCAGTTGAGTGGACGCTGTTAAAGGCTAATTCACCTGTATGCTTTACAACAGCAAAATTCTGTGACTCTCAGTATTAACACTGTCATATGACTCTTTACCTTTAATTGGAGCTGTTCCCCTCACCTAGAATGCCTTTTCCCATTCTTTTTTGCTTGCTAATTCTTACTTCAAATGTCCTCTGGGAATATTTCTCTAACTATCCCTTCTCCACCCCCTTAAGAGTCCTTTCTTTGGATTTATTGCTGTGTAGCACTTAAAATTCATTTTAGAAAATGACCAGATTTATATGTCTTCCCTTCCTTCTTAAGCTTCCCTATTTAGGCTTCTTAGGTTTTCTCTCTGTGTCTCTGTCTCTGTCTCTCTTTCTATCTTAATTCTTGGCACATGGCAAAGATCTAAACAATTTCCATGCCAGTACCTAACACTGCAGGTAGCAAACCAACCTGATGCCTCTCAGTCAGGGGGGGATGAAAAAGTCCTAGATACCCATGAGAGGCAGAGGCAGGCAGAACTCACTGAAGAAAGGTTAAGAAAACCATTTTCTTCCAAAGATCCTGTTTTTTTTTTTTTTTTTTTTCTTTCTTGAGACTTGGTCTTGCTATGTTACCCGGGATAGTCTCGAACCCGCATACTCAAGTGATCCCTAGTCTCAGCCACCAGGTAACTGGGATTACAGGCACACACCACCATGCTGGCTTTCCAAAGTTCCTGTTTAAGTAAGGGAGGCTTGAAAACACCTTCACCAGCCACCACCCTCTTCTCCCCAACTTAGTTTCTAGGGAAGAACTTAGTTTCAGGTAAGAGTGGGTAGTATGAGATCTGCTGATAGCTCTTGAATCCATTTTCTTGTCATTCCTACTGCTTCACTTTGAGTTTGTCTGGGCTGTTGCAATAGCTTCCTTTACTCATTGATAACCTACTTAGCAAGGCACTATGATAGATTCTGATGAATAAAGCAAAATTTCTACCTTTATTAGATTTATATTCTAGAGAAGGAGCCATAAAATAAACACATACATACTATGTCAGATAGTTTCTTTACAGAAAACTCAAGCAGGGTGAGGGGTGAAGGGCTTTTTGTTATGGAGTGGTCAGGGATCACATCTCCAGAATGAAGGGATGGAGGAAGTCATTTAGAAAACCAAGGGAAGACGCTTCCAAGCAACTGGAACAGAATGTACAAGAGTGCTAAGAAGCAACTGAGTTTGATATGTTGAGATAATAACAAGAAGGCCACAGTTGCTGGAAGGGATGGTTGAGGGAGTGGCAGATGGAGAAGAAGGGAGAACTAAGTCAGGGCTGTATCATGAGGTTGGACAGCATGCAGCACACACCATAGATTTGATTCTTAGCATGATGGACAGCTCAGAGGACTGAGAACACAGTGCCTGCTGGAGAACAGAGGAGGGGGTAGCTGGGTCTGGTTAGGGGGGTCTCTCCAGTAGTTCGAACATAAACCAATAGTGCAGTGGGAGTGATATAGTCTCAAGGTGCATCCAACCAAATTGTCCTGCCAGCTATTCTCCCAGCTTCTTTCTAGCCTCGCCAACCAGATCTGAAGCTCTTCAGGGTAGAGACTGTTGTATAAGTCACTTCTATACCATTAGCTCTAGCATTGTGCCTGGCCCATAGCAAAGGAGCGTTGCTTGAACGATTACATAAATAGTTCCTGTAAGCTGGCTCCAAATTAAATTGCCTAAGTAATGGCCCTGATGATATCATTCCTTTGGGGCTCCCCACTGCCTAGAAATAAAGCTTTAACTCTTTACAATGGCATTGAAAGTCCTCTCTGATTTGCTACCTGACCTAATTTTCAAGCTTGTCTCCTGTTTCTTCCCTGCCCCATCAGTCCCTGCTCCTGATCTTAAACGTTAGTCAAAATGCATCACGATCCAGTCTTCACTGAGGTACTGTTTTGCCTCCTTATTTTTAGCCATGTCATTTCCCGAAGCTTGTTCCACCCCCATGGATACCTGTTAAGAACTGATATCTTCCATGGCCTAGTGTAAATATCACCTTCCATAACGAGCACTTATGACCCACTCCTTTTTCCTCCAAATTATTTTTTGTTGTTGTTGTTGAGACTAGGTCTCGCTATTTTTGCCCGTGGGACCGCAGGCTCTCATTACCCAGGGTACCACAGACTCAAGCAATCCCCAGCCTCAGCTTCCCAGGTAGCTGGAATTACAGACGCGTGCCACCATGCCCAGCTATTTTTTTGGAACTAGGTCTCACTATGGGCCCCAGGCAGGACTCGAACCGTGATCCCTAGCCCCTGCCGCTTCATAGGCTGATGCTTACAGGCACGAGCCACCATGCCCGGCTGCTCCAAATTATTTTTTAATCCCTATTCTATGCACTCATAACACTTCTCCCAGTACCCTTATTATAGTTATATACATTAAGGTATTAGCTATATATGTTATATATTTCATATTATATAGTTAGCTATGTATATGTAAATATATAACTACTATATATGTTAATATATCTTGTAAATAATATGCTGATGTTAAGATTTTAGTACCTATTAGTATAATAAGACACACATATTGTACACACAGAGATACAGTGGAAAAAACACTGGAATTAAAGTTTGAATTTATCATTTACAAGTCATGTAAACCTGAACAAGTCATTTAAGTCTCCTTATTGCTGCATAGAGGTTTTAACATCAGTCCTCTTAACTGAGTTGCCCCAAAGATGAGGGAGCATATTTGCCAAAGCACTTTGTTAATTGTGCTAGTATAATATGTCACATTCTATTCCACTTTAGAATTATTAGTACAGCCGGGCACGGTGGCTCGTGCCTATAAGCTTCAGCCTATGAAGCAGCCAGGGCTAGGGATCGTGGTTCGAGTCCCGTCTGGGGCCTATAACAAGACCTAGTTCCAAAAAAATACAGCTGGGCGTGGTGGCGTGCGCCTGTAATCCCAGCTATCTGGGAAGCTGAGACTGGGGATTGCTTGAGTCTGTGGTACCTCGGGCAACGTGAGCCTGTGGTTCCTTGGGCAAAAATAGCGAGACCTAGTCTCAGGGAAAAAAAAAAAAAGAATTATTAGTACACAAGTCTCTTCTTCCTACCAGATTCAAAACTCTTGAGGTGGGCAAGGACCGCGTGCCTGTATCTTTCCATCCACAGTGCCTACAAGCAGGTGCTGGGGAAATGCTGGCTATATTAAACTGAATTGTTCCCTGGAGATCCCTCCCAATTCCAGGCTTTCTCATTTTCCATCTTCACGCACAGGGAAGTGACTGCTCATTCCTTGCCTTTTTTTTTTTTTTTTTTTTTGAGACTAGGTCTTGCTATTTTTGCCCATGGAACCACAGGCTAATGTTGCCCCGGGGTACCACAGACTCAGGCAATCCCCAGCCTCAGCTTCCCAGGTAGCTGGGATTACAAGCATGTGCCACCACACCCAGCTATTTTTATGGGACTAGGTCGCCCTATGTTGCCCCGAGTGGGACTCAAACTGTGATCCCCAGTCCCAGCCGCTTCATAAGCTGAAGCTTACAGGCACGTGCCACCGTGCCTGGCTTCATTCCTTGCCTTCTTACTGCCTGCAAGCTCACTAATACAATATGGCCATCAGCTCTGCCCCCTGGTGCCCTCCACCCTATCCTTGCCTGCCCTGCTGTCACAGATCTGGCACTGGGCCTGACCTCTTCTGCAGGCTCCCCCCAGTCCCCGCACTGCTCCTACCTTTGCCAGGATGCCTTGGCGATGAGTCTTGCAGAGATGGTGATGAAAGGCCAGCTCCAGATTGTACTGCAGCTGTTCTACTTTGCTTTTCTCCTGGAGTCCCGGCCGGTCTGAAGAAGAGGATGGGATGACAGTGAGAACTAAAGAGAACATAGACATTAATGTCCACCAAAAAGGTGTATCTTTTCTGATATCTGTGCTGAATGGAGACCTTTTCACTTGTGTGTGTATGTGTGTGTGTGTGTGTGAGAGAGAGAGAGAGAGAGAGAGACAGAGAGAGGAGAGAGAGAAAGAGAGAGAAAGAGAGAGAGAGATATGATTTGGTTAGCTGTCCATAAGGAAAACTGGGGAATGATGAAAGGGCTCATCCTTGCAATCTCCCAACTCCAAGCTGTCTTCTCCCTGGTATCCTGATATCTCACACAGCCCATTCAGTGTTGGACAGTAAGATTCTGCTATGAAAATAAAAAAAGGTTGGAAGAGAGGCATCTGACTAGTTGGCCCCAGATAGGAGGTGGCCTCGATGAAGTCATTCAGCAGCATCAGGGTCTGAGTTAATGTTAACACACATGCCACCATTTAGCATGGCCCTATAACATAGCCTGAACTCAGCCTTGAAGTTTTCACTTCCAGCCAGGGGACATGTTTAGGTCTCTACTCATTGACAGAGCCAGAAAACTGATCATCTTCACCTGAAAATTCAGGCTAGTGACTTGGTCCACTTGCCTGAATTCTCTGGCTATGTAACATTCAGCTGGCTGAGTCCAGTCTGTTGGTTCTGGTGGGGTGATTATCTGAGTCCCACCATGATGGGAAAACGATGTTGAAATCAGTTTACAAAGAGCAGAAATTCTCCACTGGAGTGGCATCTTACAGTCGCAGGAGGGGAGAGGCTATTAAGAATTTCAGTGCCAACCAGGTGTGGTGGCGCATGCCTATAATCCCAGCTACCTGGGAGGCTGAGTCTAGGGATCACTTGAGTCCATGGGTTCGAGAAAACCCCTGGACAACATAGTGAGACCTAGTCTCAAAAAAAAAAAAAAAAGGAAAAGAGAAAAAAAAAAAGAATTTCAGTGCATCAGCAGTACCAGTACCCAGGCATCTGGGAGTGAGAACCAGGTAGCAGCAGCTATCAGTAAACTTGCCAGGTGATTCCAGTACACCCCCACAATGGAGTCACTGGTGTGGGCTCACATGCAGACTGATTTGTCCCAGGGAAGTGGTTTTCTCCCCTCAACCTCTTGTCTCCCCATTTTTCCAACCCCTACCCCTGCTGTTCCTTCCTTTCTTAGAGCTCCTCTGAACCTTTAGTTTATGATTTTATTTTATAGCAATATTGGGTGGGACTCATTCTGCTTTTTAAAGCTCTTTCCACATTTAACCACATCTGAAGCTCCAGATTCTTCAATATCTGTTGGATCCTTGCACCTGAATGTCGTTTCCCCAAGCGACACTCACTGGCATTGATGAGCACCAGAGCCGTGTACAGGGCAATCTCATCCTCGGAAAAGCGCAAGGCGCTCAGTGAGCGGGAGAAGTCAAAGATGGAGCTGATGAGCTCGCTGCAGCCTGATGAGTGGAAATGAAGAGATGAGCAAGGTGGGGGGGAGGCCCTGCTGCCCAAGGACACCCTCTTCCCCCGCTGGTGTTTGGAGTGGCCCTTAAAAGAGGGAGCTTCGTGGGTCTAGAAGCTTTGGGAGGTACTGGCATCTGACTCCCTTCTCATTTCCTCCTACCCCTCACCCAAGGCTCGAAACAGCTCCATGCCACCGTATTTGCCTTCAAAAAAGACTGTGTGGTTGTCAGCATTATAGGCCCGGCTCATCCTGACCAGCACCACTTCCATTGCTCCTAGAGGTGGGGAGAAAGGATGCGGGCACAGCGTCAGACAAAGCCAAGATGTTCTCTGTCCCAGTCAGTGTCCTGTTTCTTAAGCCACCTCCCTCCTCTGGGCCCTGCCAGGTCCACACACTGTCCACTCCCTGCCCTGCCGCCTCCCCTCCCTGGGCACCTGCTTTGAGTAGCACGATCTGGTCATTCTGGCAGAGCTCCATGAAACCTGAGAGCCTCTTGGCGAACTCCACCACGTACTGAATGGCCTCGGTGAGGCGGTGGGCACAACGCTCCCACATCTCCCACACAGACTGCAGGGAAGGAACACCCCCCCACCCCGCCCATTACCCACTTTAAAACCCTGGGACTCTCCTGAGTCCCTGGGTGCCCAGACTGGTGAACTTCAGGGGATAGGTTCTGAGCTCCCATATCCTCAGTACATGCATACACTTGGGGTCACTTGGGCCTCCAGTGAGCTGCTGCGAGGAGATAAGTGTCTGTGATATGGTGTTGCCCTCAGAAGTTCTGCATCTTGTTGAGGTGAAAGGGATATTCATATTCCCTGCTCCCCTAGGTCTCAGTAACCCCGGGAAGCACAGGCCCAGGGCCTACAAAGGGCTTTTCAGCAGGTGGTGATGTCTGAGTGTGAAGGATCAAGAGCTGGGGGGGCCATGGGGGGACGGCTGCCTAAGTTTGCAGTGTACTCTATCACTTTGTGACCCAGAGTGTCTATTGAGCTCTCTGAGCTCAGTTTCCCAGTGCAATTAAAAATAGAAATAAACACCAGTTCATAGGTTGGTTGTTATGAAGGGGGAGGATAATATGTGTGAAACATTTAGTATAGTGCCTGGCAGAGAAGGGGTTTTGAACAAGTGGTAATCGGGCTTCTATTGTTACAGTTGATAGAAGAGAAGGAGAGTATGCCTTAATCTGAAGTAGGGTGAAGGCCAGCTAAAAAGTGGACAGGCAGGTACTGAGGAAAAGATCTCACCCACCCCTTGGGGTATAGACACCGTCTGCTCCCCATGCTTATGTGGGTATACAGGTACACCTGTCTATGCCTCCCCCTAGTTCATTCACATGTTCATCCTGGCCCTCCCCAAGGCAGTGGGATGTCCCCCTCCCGGCCCCATCTCCTGGCCTCACCTTCCTCTGGTAGTTGGCCACCTCCTCCCGGGAGAAGATGGCAGAGCGCTGCCGAAGTAGGTCCTCTAGCCGCAGCTGACACGTCTCTCGGTAGGACTTACACACATTCTGTACCAGGTGCTCTGGGGCCAGAGGAGGAAAGCACAGCTCCATCTCACCCAACTCCTACTGTCCCCACGCAGGGGACACTCTTCTGCCGGGCTTCCCCTAGCTGAAACCACCCCCCAATGCTTCTTGCCCAGGACCCCTCAATCTCCCTAGTTGTTTGCTTTGCAGGGGGTGCTGACTGAGGCCCCTCTCTCAGAAGCCCCTCTCTCACCTTCCCCATTCCTTCCACCTCCCCAGCTGCTCACCTATCTCTGTCAGGGAAGAATAAGGTGCCTCTGGGGTGCTGTAGAGACTGGGGCTGCAGTAGCTGTCCAGGCCCTGTCCTGGCTCCCCAAGCCCTGGATGTCTGGGGTCCTCAAAGTGAAGTCCACATCTGTCAGAGGGTGGCTGGCTGCCTGTGTTATAGAAGCTATCTCTGCCCTCGGCCTTGCCCCGCTCAGGGCTGTATTCCAGGTGATAGGAGGTTCTGTTGAGCCCAGCCTTCACCAAGCTGTTGGAGTAGGAGGGCCCACAGCCAGGGGCCCTCAGGAGGCTAGGGGGACAGGCAGAGGCCTCAGGCAGGTCAGGTGAGGAGCCCAGGGGTAGTTGCCCATCTGGGAGCCCCAAGGTGCAAGAGATGGGGTCTGGCCTTTGGCCCCCTGTGGGAGGGGTCTTGGCTACTTGTTCCCGTTGCTGTTGCTGCTGCTGCTGCTGCTGCTGTTGCTGCTGCTGCAATTGTTTCTGTACTTCGGCATGCAGACTGTCTCTTTGCTTCTTGGACATGCGGCCAAATTTGACAGCTGGAAAATGTTGGGGTGTCAGGAGTTTTGAGGCAGGAGGACATGGTACAAGGTCAATAATTAGGTCTTTTGATCATTATAGGACTTTTACACAATATTACCTTGCTGCTTCCCTGAGTAACTGACTCCAGGCAGAGCCTCTCTAGTCTTGCTGGAGACCCTTCCTTTCTGGGTCTGCTGCTCCAGCCCCACTCCACCTCATTGTCCTTGGGCTTTATCCAGCCCAGTTATTTCAATCTCCTGAGTGAACTTTCCTAGATCCAGATCTGCCTCTAATGGTGGCAAAGTTGAGGCAATGAGTCAGCTGAGGATTCTGGCCTGCTGATATTGGGACTGGGGGTGGTCTGGTGGGGGGCCTCAAGTGGTATTGGGGTCACCTCGCCTGTCTAGGAGGGTCGGAGGAAGAGGAGAGCTGAGCACACAGGTCTCCCTGTGGTCAGGCCTGCAGGCTCCCTGGTGACCTAGATACTCACCACAGCCCAACCCAGGCTCCGCGGCTTGTTTCTGAACATCCTCTTCTGCTCTCTCTTTCCTGCCTTTTCACTCCCCCCGCCACCCCTCCCAGGTGTGGGGGCACAGCCCCTCGCCCCGCCTGCCCCTATGTACCCTCTGTATTTCCTTTCACTTTGTTATTTTGGGCACTGAAAAATGCTGACAGGCTCCTTCAGATTCCCCATCACCTCTGCCTCCCCAGGCAGCCCTGGGCTCCCTGGGTGGGGCTGAGGGAGGGGACCAGCCTGTGAAAGGGGTGGTGGGTGAGGAAGATGGAAAGGCACCAGAAACAATCATCCCCACCCTTATGTTTCTGGTCGTTCTCAGGCTTCCACTCTTGCCACCTAGTGCCAAGCCTAGGATGGAAGTGGGGAAGGAGGGGTGCAGAGCTAAAGCTGGAGTCAAGGGTAGTAGGCAGCCTAGAGGGAGCCTTGAGGGCTCTAGTGTCAGAGTGGAACAGAGTATGGAGAACTGATCCTAAGGATGAAGCAAATGAACATCCTGGGACCTTGGGAAAAGCAGGATTGTTGTAGCAGAGATCAAAGTTAGACACTGAAGAGCTCTGAATGGACAGCTTCCCCCCCCTAGGCCCCTGCTACCAGTAGGAGTGATAGACTTATCAGAGGGGAGAATGGAGAGCATTCCAGTCTATCAGAGGGGGGAATGGAGAGCATTCCAGAAGCTGTGCTTTTACAGACTAGCATGTGTCTAGCACAGCAAGCCAGGTGCCCCTCTGGAAGCTTCAGAGAACTCCCCTGGGACTGTCTTCATGGCCTCACCATCTCGGGACATGCCCAGTGCCAGGCACTTCTGCAGGCGGCAGTGTTGGCATCGGTTTCGGCTTGTGCGGTCGATGGGGCAGTTCTGCTGGCGGGTGCAGGAGTAGGCCACATTACAGTGCTGACTCCGACGGAAAAAGCCCTGAGAAGGAGTGGAAACCAAGGCTGCCCATACTGGCCAGGCCAAGTCCTGAGCAGCTCCAGCTCACCAGCTCCAGCTTCTCTGGATCCCACCACCTGTTTGTTCCTTCCCTTCATTTCTTAATGCAACTGCAATTATTTCCACGTTTACTTCCCCAGCTTAATATAAAAGCCTTCTGCAGCACAGCCTCAGGTCTCCAGGCACCACCCAGGCCTGCCCGCTCTGTGCCTCTGCAGTTGCCTCAGAACACAGAACCCCCTTCATCTCTGAAGGAACTGTGTATTTGTGCTCACCTTGCAACCTTCACAGGTGATAACGCCGTAATGGATCCCAGATGACTTGTCCCCACAGATTTTGCAAGGAATCACTTCAATTTGTGCTGGAATAGAGAGAGAGAAGAGAGAGAAAGAGAGAGAGAGAGAGAGAGAGAGAGACATGAGAAGGCAGGTAAAGGAAACTTTCTGCATGGCACGGCATGCCAGGGACCTGGGCAGCAGACATGTCCTGGATCCCCTGCCCAGTTGCTCCCTTGCCCTCTTGCAAAAATGGATTAAATGTAGTGCCTGTGCTGCTCAGCAGTCAGTCTATGGAGGCTGCTATGTTTTTTCTTTTTCTTTTAGCTTTGCAGAGCTGCCAGGAGTAGGATCAGCACTACGGGGGCAGAGATAGCAGCTGCAGAGAGCCACCTGCTCAGCCCTTCAAGTGGAAAAACTCCAGTTGCTTCACTCCCACCAGGGGACCTGGGAGTCCTCTCTGCTGCGAAGCACCTGCTTCCCGCCCAGGGGGCTTCCTCTGTGCCTCCCTCCCCCACTAGGGCATATGCAGAGTATTAGGCCTGGTGGGAAGGTGTGGGACACCAGGCAGCAGGCAAGAGGAGGAAGGTAGATGGAGACATCAGGCATCCTCAGGCAGGCAGTAAAGACTCAGGGAGGGGCCGGGCAGAGACAGAGACCCAGGGAGCAGGGACCCAGAGAGGGCAGAGAAAATCTCAGGAGACTGAAATGTAACAAGTGATCTCCGCTGGACACCCAAGAACAGAGCAGAGAATTCAACAGGGCTCCCTTGGTCCCGGAGCAGAGAGGTCACCTCCACGTCTTAGCAGGTGAACGTGTGCTTGTGTGCAAGCACATTGCACCCAGCGACACAAGTGTGAGCCATGGAGGTTAAGGCTGCCTGGGATTAGAGCCCGCCTCATTTGACTTCTTTCCTTCTTTCAGGGAAAGGGCTAGGTCAGGGTTTCCTAAGCACATTTGCCCTAGGGCTGGGTCTATGTCACGTCCCCACAACTTTCCATGTGCTGTTCCACATACATGCTTGTGGGATGCATACATCAGTGGGAATGTTTGATGGTGTGTGTGTGTGTACGCAAGCACTAATGAAAGGTAAGTGTGATTTCTGAGGCATTGGGCAATCTACTTGAGCCAGCATGTGCCAGTGTGTATTTGTATATTAGTGATGCTTGCTATGGCCAGGGCCCCATCTCTCCCACTGAGCCCCTTGTCACCTGAACTGCCCTCCTTCATGTGCTCTGTTGCTGGCTCCAGCTTTATCTCCTCAACTTCACCTTGTCCCTCTCATTGTCCACAGCTTATTGCAGATTTTCAGGCACCAGTAGGAGGCTCATCTTGGAAGGCATGCTGAGCAAAGGTGGGGGCGGGGGGCGGGCTCTGCTACCTTAGGTGTTTTTGCCACCACTGAGTATACCTGGGTCTCTTCCCACCATGGCTGATCTGCTGTCTCTCCTCTGAGGGGGGAGGCCTGAACTGCAGTGGGCCAGAAAAGTGATCTAGAACTGTCTTATCTCTAACACATCTCCGTCTTCCATCCATCCCCTGCCACATGGGTGAGTCCATATTCCTGAGAGGGCCCAGGTCTGGGTCCTGAGCACTTGTGATATGAGGTGACTGGCCCACTGCTCCCCCAAATACTGTTTCCATCACCCTAAACCATCACCTCCTTATGCTGGTCTTGAGCTGCCTCAGTAGAAGCAGCTGCGTCCTCATGGGGGACAGGTCCATGGGCTCTCCAATCCCTCCATTAGAACTTGACTGATTCTCCCCCCACTCCAATCCCACTTGCCTGCCCCACACCTGCACAGTAAGCTGTGGTCATCCAGGACAGATGCCAAGTGAGCTTTCTAGATTTCTTCCAGCAAATTGGAAAGCATGGACGGGACGAGAGGACAAGCCCAATTGGGATCTCTGGAAACGGAGCAGAAAATATAGGGGCACCTATGTGGTAAGTCACTTAGGCCTCAGTTCCCTTGTCAATCAAATCAGAACAGAAATTTCCACGGGGTGACCGTAGGCTGTGTTGTCATGCAGAAGATGAGATGTTATGTATGCTCATTGTTGCTGAGTGAGCCAAAGGTGGAGAAGTCAGTAGGTATCTGGGGACTGAGAGACATGCTCCCACCCCATAGAGTCTGCTCTGGCCTCTTCCCGGACCCACCCCTTTTCAACATTGTGGTATCTCTCTCCTCAGTGACCCTAAGCCGAGAGAGGAGAGAAACCAACATGGGTCACCCAAAAAAGTAAGGGGGAGGGAGATTAGGCCAAGCCACAGTGGGAACTCGGGCTCCAGCCCAGCAGTCAACCACAGGCCTCCTTGCCTCTTCCCTTCTCCAAGAGCCACATCCGTGTGCGTGTGTGTGCTGACCACATGAGTGACCCAGACACAGCTCCCTGCCCTGCGTCTGACCCACTGCAGGACATGGCCCAGAGTCTTGAAACAGCATCACCAACACACTGACCTTCTCAGGGGCTGATGTGAATGGCGAAGGACCCCCTTTGCAAAGACCCGTGTATGGAGGGTGTGGGGGCTTGAACCCCAGCTACTACGTCAGTCACTTCCTCATGCTCCCCAAACATAGTCCAAGACAGAGGTGCACACTGAGACATCACACAGAGCCAGGGTTTCCAAGCTGCGCTCAGACCCTTCAGCCTGTAGAGACCTCTCTCTCTAGACGGCGAGAGGTTCAGGGCCAGGGAAGAGAGACAAACTCAGAAATGGAGGGCCAGTAGCTGAAACATAGGAAACCCCCGCACGTGTGTCCTGGCCCCAGGCCAGCTTCTAGTTCTGTCAGCTCTGTCAAGCTTTCCTGTCCTACTCCTTTCTTCTTCCCTGCCCCCATTCCCCCTTCAGTGCCATCTGCCCAAAACCTCAACGAGAAAGTACCAGCACGCCATGCACAGGAGTGTGGCTTGTGGAGGAGGGGAGGAGAGAGAATGAACATGTAGGGGACTGGCTGAGGTGTCAGGCAGGGTGAGCAGGAGTTGAAAACACCTCGGACACATCACCTTCAAAACCTACCCCCTTGAGAGCCAAAGTCCTGAGGCAGCAGGTGGTGGGAACCCGGATTGGGGAGGGGGAGCTGAGTAATCACAGGATTACTCAAACTGTTGCCGGGGAACCTGGTCTGCCAGGAACTTACCATCTACAGGCCTGCTGGTGCCAGGAACCAGAACCAAGCAAAGGTCAGGAACCTCAAGGCCAGCCCCTCCGCCCTGGGCTTCCACAGCGGCCCAGGCTCTGTTCGTGCCAGCAGCCACTTTGGAGAGCCTTTGTAGCAATTCTGCAGTGCCTGCTCCAGCACCATAGCTCTCTTGAGAGGCCCATCAAAGGAAATCCTCTAATCCCACACATTTCCAAAAGAAGGAAATGTTTGTGTGCATATTAGTTCCTGTAACTGACTACTGAGGGCAGGTGCTAGCAGTCTTTACTTCTCAAGCAAGATCACCCAGGGATCTCATTAAAATGCAGCTCCCTGTGCAGAAGCTCCAGTGGTGGCCAAACTCCCTGGTCCTCAGCCTACATTTCTGAGTAGCAAGAATTTAGTCTTTCTTTCTGCTTTTGTGCCAGATATTTCTTGGGGATGAAGGTGGGATGGGTGGTCTCTTCCCCAGCTCATTCTTGTAAGTCTTCCCCACCACAACGTGTGACCTCTAAAATGCCATTTGACGCTGTGCTGGGAAAGAGAAAATGCCTTCTTTTCTGGATCCCTTTGGAGATTGAGGGATGCCCAGGTAACCACCTAGCAGGACTCCTAGGAGGGGAAATACGGTAGACCTAAAGGAGTCTCTTCCCTCCCACCCCCCTTTCATCTCACCTTCCTCACAGCTGTGAGATTCATTGATAGCACTTCTTTGAATGTCTCCTGAGCCTGGCCCTGTGCCACTTTAGGAAGTCAGCCTGGGCCCAGTCCAGGTGCCCTATGCCACAGAGAGGAAGTGGTAGAGCAGCCCGGGGGTGGGGGGGTCTCTCCCCACACACCCCAGAACCACCCCCAGCCCTGTTGGAGGTCCTTGCCTCCTAGGGTCCTTGCCTCCTGGTGTCCTGTAGCCCTTCCTAGAGCTGGGCCCTGTCTGCTCTTCTTTCTCTGCCCTTTTTCTCCAGTGGATATTGATTAAGCGGGTACAGTGAGGACAGATAGGTATTGACTGAATTTTTATACTGTGCCAGGCTTTATGTACACTCCTCACTGGATGATCAGAACAAGATTGTGAAGCGTAAGGGGCTTGACTAAGGTTACACTGTCAAAAGTGGCAGATCTGCCTTTGGGACTCAGGTCTCTGTGACTTGAGAGCCAGTGTCCTCAACCATTCCACATATCCTGTGAGCATGAGCCATGTGAATACACCAAGGAGTCTAGGATGGGACAGGTAGCTGATTGTAGGGGAAATATGAAGGGAGGGGGCTGGGTTAGGAAGGGAAGTCATAGAGGAAGTTATGGAACTAAAGCCAGGACTCATGTCAAGCAAACAGATCAGAGAGACATTATTCCTCTGTCCCAACCTTCCTCTGCAGTCCCAGCCTCCTCCTGCCTTCAGCTGTTTCTCAGGGAAGCCTTCTAAGGCCCAAGTGAAACAGCTTGCCCATGCCAATAGAGCTCCTGTCTTGGGGTTCCTCTGGAGGACCATAGCCTTTGGGGATGGGAATCGAGGGGGCTGGTTACTTTTGTACAGCTCAGCAGGCCTCAGTGCAGAAATGAGTGAGTTAAGGGGAAAGAAGAATGTATTCCTTTTGTTAGCTTAGGCCCCCTCGCCCCACGACCCACACTCTCAGCCCCTCTCCCCTAAGAAACCACAGCTTCAGCCAGGTCCCCAGTGTACCCCAGCCTGTCACCAACCTCCCTCTTTTCTCAGCTTTGGGTTCCCGCAGCTTCTGCAAACCTGGAAACCACGGTGGTGGATGCTGCCACAGGGGAATGGGAGGGGGAGGCAACTGGGGGTCCAGAGAGAAGCCCTGTCTACCTGGTGAGAGCTCCTCCCAGCCCATGGCAACAACATTCTGCTGATACACCGGATCCCAGGGCTGAGAAAGTAGAGAAGCTAAAAATCTGGTGGGCGAGGGAGTCTGGGGTTTTGAAAAGTCACCAAAGTCAGCCAGTCAGTCACCTAAAACCCCCTCCTGGTGCCTCCACCACCCCCACAGTCTGGGACAGGAGAAAGAAGGGGAAACAAAAGAAATGAGTGAAAACAACCGGTGAATGGGGGGGGAGGACATGAATCACCAGGAAGGAGCTCTGAGGAGCAGGAACCCCAACAATCAAGGGGGGGCTTCCCTACCTCTGGTGCTGTCTCTCCTTTCCACAGAGCCTCTGCAGTCCTAGGAGGTCAGCTGACCCAGACAGACCCTGTCTCTGGCCCTGCAGCCCTGCCATGTTGTTGTTCCTCCCCCAGACGAACATTTCCATCCTTCCTGAGCTCAGTGTCCGGGAGTGGAGGTGGGGACCAGTGTAGCCTGAGCAGGGGCAATAGAGATCAGAACTCAGAAAGGTTTGACCGTGGAGGACTGGAGACCCCAGGGGTGCTTTCCTTGGAGGTTCTTAGCCTGGGAAAGTCCCTGTTCCCTGTTTGAGTCAGGAGCACAGAGGTAGAAGAGAAAGGAATGGGCCCTGGGAGGGGTGGCAGCATAAACACACTCATTTCACTGTAATGGCACAGACCAGGAGTTCCCAGGGCCTTCTGCTGGGCTGCTTGGGATCCTTGTAAGGAAGGGGAAGAGAGGCAAAGAGGAAGGTAAGGGTTGGTGTATGGGAGGAAAGAACCCCTTGTAGGTTTCTTAGGTGGCCTTGGGCTTGCAGGCTGAGCTCTGTGGCACCCTGAAGACTTGTACTTCTTTCTGGCCTATTGCTCCTCATTATCATCACCAGGCTTGTGAAAGATTAAGACACAGCAAACAAAAGCACCACCTCATACACTCCTGTCCTCCCACCTCCCCATCAGATGTGGAGCTAGGCCCTTATGCCCACTGGTTCTACACTGGCCATCACCTCAACATGAGGTGACTGGACAACCTCTCTTTGCCTTCTTGGACAGTTAGTGGACATTTCCTACTTGCGGGTCACAATGGTAGGGAGCTAGTACCACCCTCTTGGAAGCTCCATAGACCTGTGCCTCCCGCTTCCTAGACCTGGCCAGTGTCCCCTTCTGCTGTCCATTTTCTTTCTTCCTCACCCCTCCCTGTATCTGTGTGACTTTCCCGTCTCTGTAGCCCAGCTCTGTCTTCTGACCTTTTTCCATTTCCATGTATTTCTGAACACCACTTTGTCTACATGCACTTATAAATCTTCTGTAAGTTTGGCTCCCAAATCTCTTGTTATTTTTGGGTCTGTTTTTCCCCATGTGTATCTAGCTCCTGGTCTTGGGTGTGTTACAGTCCTAAATCCCCAGCCTAGGTCAGAAGGTTTGGTAGTGGTCAGTACTCTCTGGGGTGGGACAGACAAACTGAGGCTGTGAGATCCCACAGATAGCTCAAAGTGGCACTAGACCCTAGATGGGAGGAGACCCCCCTCTTCTACTACCAGGATGGGTGGGTCTCTGAGGATGTGATGTGCAGGTGCCCAGGTGGCTCCCTCAGCCAGCACTGGGGCCTCCTGCCCTCCTGCCAGGCACTGGTGCACACCCAAACATGGCTTTCCAGGGAGATTTGTGATTTAGGACCTTTTCTGGGAAACCCAGTCTCTCAAATTTCACCACTAGTGATAGGAAACTATAAGGATTGCTGAAGCTCCAATGGTCCTTCTTCCCTTGACAACTTTTGGCTCTTCTCCTGGGCCCCCTCACCTAGCCAGGCTCAAACATCAGCACTGGACTTTCCATGCCAGCACGGAAGTGAGTCCTTCCCCCCTTAAGAGTCCTCTCTGTCTAGGGTCTGAGAGAGCTGAGTCTCTTTCACAACCCCCCAGTAGAGGCATAGGAAGGACCAGAGCTCTCTCCTTGGCCCCATACCCTTAGAAAGGGTAGTCTCTTCAAAGTGACTTTGTTTTTAAATTCAGCTCCTGTTTTTCAGATGAGACCAGGACTCAATGAGTTGATTAAGGTGACATAGCTCATGAATGACAGTGGTGGCATCAGAATATGTTCTTTAGACTCTCAGCCTATGGGTTTTCCCAGGACCCAATATGGCCTCCCTTCGGTGGATTTTATGAAGATGCCAGCTGGGGCTAAGCCTCAGGCCACAGGGCACAGGCTCCCCCTTACCTCCTCCTCCTTACACCCTAAGGGGTTCTCTGGGACTGTTTAGTTTATCCACCCTTGCTCTGCTAGGAGGTACAAGGACACCAGATATCTGCCCACCAGCTGTTGACCCTTAGCTCCAAGCCAGGCAGAGAATCAAAAGTTTTGTGCTCCCCTCTCCATTGCCTTACCTCCACTACCTGCATCGAGTGGGTAACTAAACTGAACCTGGGAGAAACACACACACACACACACACACATACACACACACACACACAAACACACACACACATACACGGCACCCTGGCTGCACCTAGTTGGATTCCATTTAGTTTTCAGGTGCCTGGATTGGGCAGAAAGGAGGGTGGCTCTGAGGTCTGGATGCTGGGGTTCTGACCCCTCTGCTTGCTGACCTTGCTCTATACCCACTGTCTTGCAGCTTCAGGGGAAAGCAATGTTCCTAGCTTCCTTTTCCACCCTGCTCTCTTGGAGGTTGGAGACAGGTGGGAAACATTGAGGTGAGAGTTCCTCTGTGAGGCCTGAACTGAGGCTCCCTGTCAGTGCCCAATTCTTTCTAGAACAGCAGAGTGGCCAGTCCGCATCTCAGCCCCTTTCTGTAAAATGGGAGGACAGGGTGTATCATAGAGGCTTGGAGGCCTTCCAAGAGCTCATCACAGAAGTTCCTCCCCTGTCTGGTAGCTATCATTACTCTAAGAGAACTGCCTGGGGAGAGGGACCCTAACTATTCCACCACCATCACCCCACACATCCTGAGCGGGGGCCCTGACACACCCAGCCAGGGAAGAGTCTCAGCCTTGCCCACACTGTTCCCAAGACACAGCTGCTTTCCAGGAGCCCAGGGGTGATGGCAGGGTTCAGGTTTCCTTGCTCCCAGGTGGTGCCCCATCACTTACTTCTCATGACTGGGCCGGGCTTGCCCGTCTCCGCTCCCTGTCCTTCTCAGCGGGGAATGGTCCAGGGATGGGGTGTAGCTAGCAGCCGGGTTGGGGGGGTGAGGCCCTCTCAGCAAGCCTCAGGCTGGCTCTGCACCTAGCTCTCCCCGTGCTTCTGGGCAGGGGAAGGGGGGTTAAGATCCACCACACAGGTGGCCAAGTGACAACCCCCCAACTCCTCCACCCCCACCCACCCTGGGTGCAGCCGGTAGGATGACAGGCGGCCCCATGTGGCCAATCTGAGCTTGGGGCAGAGTGTGAGGGGTGGGGCAGCCAATCACAGGGGGTGTTGGAAAATTCCAAAACCACTTGTAACAGCCACTGCTGTGAAAGCTGTTTCCACCCGCCAGGGCAGTTCTGGTTGGGGAGCCCTAATGGAGCTCACACCAGCCTGGGGCTAGCTTCTACCCACCTCCCAGTAAGCCGAAGAACCCCAGAGCCTGACCCTTTTTGCCAGGTGACTCCAGGATCAGGGATGTTTCCAGAGGTAAGTCATAGGATGTCTGCCCTGCAAGGTGTCAGGTGCCATTTCAGACCCTGTGGACTGCCAACAGCTCAGTGTGCCTGGTGCGGGACACTGTCCTACCACCCACCATGCTCATACTCTCAAAGGCACCATGTGTATCCTGGGCTAGGGGGTCAATGGTAACCATACTGGAATGATCATCAGACAAACACTCAGGCGTTAGTCCACCAGAAACGTCCTCAGGAGCAAAACTGCTAAAATTGGGATGCAGATGCTAGTGCTGCTGATAGTAATAATACTTTACTAGATTCTTACTGTTATTTAATGTTATTTGTGGATTATCTAATCCTGACGAAATACTTTATGAGACTGGTGCCATTATCCCAATCCAAAGATGAGGAAAGTGAGAGACAGAAAGGTTAAGTAATTTGTTTAAGATCAGGGCCAGGCACGGTGGCTCGTGCCTGTAAGCTTCAGCCTATGAAGTGGCTGGGGTTAGGGATCGCAGTTCGAGTCCCGCCTGGGGCCCGTAGCAAGACCTAGTTCCAAAAATATAGCTGGGGTGGTGGCACGTGCCTGTCATCCCAGCTACCTGGGAAGCTGAGGCTGGGGATTGCTTGAGTCCATGGTACTGTGGGCAACGAGAACCTGTGGTTCCATGGGCAAAAATAGCGAGACCTAGTCTCAAAAAAAAAAAAAAAAAATCATACAGCTAGTAAGTAGTAGAGTCAGGCTTCAAACCCAGGCAATTTGGTCCCAGATTCCACTTGAGGGATGGGAGGGCTTCCCTGGGAGTCTGCTCTTGGGCTGGGATGACATCTAGGTGGGAACCTCTCTGGAGACTTTCTTGGCCAGGGGGTTCTTCTGAAGGGCCAGTCAATTTTAGAGGCCCTCTAAGCCTCATATAAGGTCTGGGGGTATCTCAACCACTCCCAAAGTCCCCCTTCTCCCCCACCCACATATGGTCCCTCGTCCCCTTCCCCCATCTCACCCGTGTCACTCCTTGACCCGCTTTCCTCCCAGGGCCCTGCTCAGCATTTCCGTGGGGCCCTGTGGCTAGGGGTGGGCGAGGCACTTGCCAGGATTATGCTGAGCAAAGCAACCCCCCCCCCCACAGCCGACCAGGATGTAGCATCCTGGATGGCCCCCTAGACCTGTCTGCCCAACTAAGGGAGGCAGGTGGTCCTGTTGTCCTCTGAAGTTTCTATGCTTGGAACAGGCCAAATTTTCAACAGGAAGGATGGCACTAAACTCTCTGGAGGAACTGACAGGCAACCCAAGGGCAGATTATAGTAAAATGCAGGTAGTCTCTCCTGCCCCAACAGGTTGCTTATGACTTCAGAAACCTATGCTTAAGGAAATGTCCTCAGGTTGTTAGGGACATGCATGAACCTGACAGGACATGAATTTTGGGACTGAGGTAGGGTGGGCATATTTTCCTGGGAAGCAGCCTCTCCTTACAGATGAGAAGCCCTGATAGCTGAGAGGTTCCTGGAGAGGAGCTTACTCACTAATATCATTGGAAAGTCCTTCCTGAGCCCAAGTGCTTCTCACACATTGTAGTATCAGTCTTTCTACCCCAGGACAGTGTCCCTGTACACTGTATTTCATGCACAGAGGAAGGCTTTCCTGCTTTCAGCTCTGCCCTGCCTGACCTGTTCACACCTCGGGATGTGTTAACCACAGAGATGAACACCAAACCTGACTGTACCACCACAAAGCAGGGTCCCCGAGTCTCCGAAGTCACTCCTGCATCCTTGTACTCCATCTCTCTCCTCCCAGGTCCAACCACCTGCCCTACCTTTTCCATCTCCAATGCTCCCTCCATCTGGCATCTCTACCTTTCCCCATCATTCCCTTTGAATTATTCTTGTCTTGTTTCCTTACCACCTTCCCTCTCACTTGTGGGTTTCTTCCTCAACACCTTACATTACCCTGATCTGAGGGTGCTTCACCTCTCCCCTTTCTCCCACTCTCTTTCTAGGCTCCACCTCTTCAAGCCCAGTTTTCTTTATCTCTGTGCAACCTACTCATCTTTCTTTTCCTCAAACCTTCCACAGCACTTGCAGAGTTCTTGTTATTTCTTGCACATAGCCCCAGTTCTTGCCCTCAGAACCTCTACTCACAGGTGTGGGTCTTCTTGGCAGCCAGCGACTCTGTAAAGGGAAGAGGGAATCAGGGTCAAGAGCTGAAGATCATGGGGATCCAACATTCCCAGCCATACCCCACACCTCCCCAGCAGATCCTGGCATCAGAAGAGAAGGTGGGCACCCCTCCACAGCCACTCCTCTCTCTTTCATTCTCTGCTCAGGCCCTCTTCCAGGTCCTCACTACCGCTGGGACTTCCTTAAGCTGTTCCTTCTACTGGAATGCCCCCTCCCCACCACCCCTGCCTATAAGGTAACCATCTTCTTGCCCCCCAAAGTTCAAATGTATCTCCTCTTTGGAGAAGCTGCACTCACCCCTCCTCCTGGATCTCATACTATGTCCTCAACTCAGCAAACTGTATTGATTTCCTGGCACTCATCACATCACCTAATGACTGCCACTGCATCACTGTCCACGAAGTGTGGCTTTCCTGATAGATGTAAGCCTTATGGAGGCAGGGACTGTCCGTATACTTTACTATTCCCACAGCCTTCCACAGTGCCAAGTCCATCATATGTGCACAGGAAATATTCTGCAACCAGAGTTAACTCTCCATGGGAGTTACAGCTCCTAGTTGCTTAGTTGTACCTGACATCACAGGGAATTCCTGAGGTGTGAGTGTTGAGAGTAGGGTGGTGAGGATGTTTAGAGAAAGAGGAGGGGAGAGCTGCCAGTGCCCATGGCTTTGCCTTCCTTGAACCCTGGCTCCACTGGGCCCCAGCCTGCAGAGGATGGAATTCCTTCCTGCTGCAGCAGTGGACTGGTCAGAGTGGAGAGCAGGCAGGAGGGAGTACAGGCAGGAGGGAGTACAGGCAGATTGATATAGGCCAGTGAGGGAACATGGGTGTGCAGGGGCACCTGCTGACAGGAAGTTTCCTTTAAAACATGGCTGGGGGGTTGTCTATTCATATGGTTTGCACTTATGAAACACCTTCTAAGGGAGCCCCTGGGAAAGGCTTCCCCTGCTGGACAGACCTCCCTCTACATGGCAGCTACACACAGTGCACAGCCTGTCCGATGTACCGGAAAGTTCTGCAGCCTTGCAACCCTACAAGGCTCTGGTTTCTTATAGTTTCCCAACCTTTTGAATTTGCTCTTCTCTTTCTCTTTTTTTTTTTTTTTTTTTTTTGAGACTAGGTCTCGCTATTTTTGCCCATGGAACCGCAGGCTCTCGTTGCCCGGGGTACCACAAACTCAAGCAATCCCTAGCCTCAGCTTCCCACGTGGCTGGGATTACAGGCGTGTGCCACCACGCCCAGCTATTTATTTGGAACTAGGTCTCGCTACGAGCCCCAGGCGGGACTCGAACTGCGATCTCTAGCCTCGGCCACTTCATAGGCTGAAGCTTACAGGCACGAGCCACCGTGCCTGGCCCTGAATCTGCTCTTCTCTTATTTTCTCCTTCTGTTGTTTAGTCCTGTAATGTCCCTCCCCACCCCATGGCTACTACATTGTCCCTCTGCACAGAAAATACTCCTCACTGGCAGGCCTCCTCCACAGGGCTGGGTGGTGGTGAGTGGTCCCAGAGGCCTGGGCTTAGCAGGGAGTAGGACTGCCCAGAGAGGGAATAGCTCCACCTGGCTCCTCCTGCCTCCTACCCACCTGGCCTAGCCCCTTCCTGACATGGCAGCCTCCAGTCTTGTTCCTCTAAGCAGTCTCAGGTAGGGTGCTCCCCCTACTTGCCTGGGAAGTGGAATTCTCCCTCCACCAGGGGGTCCTGGACTTGACAACTTGGTTTCAGGCATTTCCCTGAGGACTTACAGCTGACTGAGCATGTGACCACAGATCTAGCTCTTGAAAGGGTCTCCCAGTATCCCTACCTTCTCTGGGCAGGAGGGGGTGCCCTACATCTCTGTGGAAATGAAACCCCATTCCTCTTGGCCAGTCGGGGCATGGACACCTGGTGGGGTGTGACTGCTTTTCCCCTTTTCTGCTTTGAAGCAAGACAGGTTCCTGCCCTGATGAATGGACGGGGGGCAGCCTTCCAACAACTGTAGCAGGGTTCCAGTCAGTTGACATGTCTCAAGAGAGGGGGAACAGGATCCCCACCTCCTCCCAGGGTGCTCACACTTGGAAGGCCTTGTGTACAAAGACCCTTTACTGTGGTTCCTGACTTTGTTTTTCTCTCTCTGCATGACCCTTCCTGTCTCTTCCTGATGCTGTCCTTTTCTTTCCCCTAGATGCATTTCCTTTCTAAGTTCTCTTCCTCTGTAGGCCCCCAGCTCCTCTTCTTGTTTCTCCTCAGTGCCTGTCAAGACTTGTCCTTCTCCTCCTGGGCCTGCATTCCCCTGCCAACCCATCTCTTCCCTGGTCTTCTCCTCTGTCCTCTTCATGCCCTACCTGTTGCCACCTTTCCTCCTCTGCACCCCTAGCAGTCCCTTCCACCTGCCTTCAGGGCCAAGGGCCTCTTACCCTGAGAGGCTCGGTGGTGTTTTTGTGGGGCCCTGTCCATGGGCAGCTCCCTTGTGCCGGTCCTTGCTGCCCTGGTTGCCCAGGAGGGCAGGGAGCAGGGCCCTATGGGAGGGAGGAAGAGGAGGAGGGAGGGAGGGAGCACCTGGTCATCAGCAGGCAGGGGAAAGGAGTGGCTGGCAGAGCGTCCTGGCACAGGAGGGGACAAGGGAACAGACAGAGAAATAGACTTTGGAGACTTGAAGGGAATAATATAGATGAAGGGAAGGCCACCAGCATTTATTGACCACCTACTGTGTGCTAGGTCCTTTGCCAGGCACTTTAGGTATATCTATGTTTGTATCTGACCCTCCAACATTCACCATGAGGCAAACATAATCACTCTAGATTTATCTGCAAGCCAGTGACACTCAAAGATATGAGCCACTTGCCCAAAGACTTGCAAAAGGACAAGAATGGCTGAATTGTGATTTGAACCCAGGTCTTTATGACTTCAGAATCCTGTGCTTTCCCCTGACCAAGATAGATGACAGGAAGATAGGAGGGAGAGGGCAGACTAGGGCTTGGGGGCAGGGGTGGGGTAGGGAAGGGAATGCATATTTGGGGGGAATTCTACTCTTCATCAAGAAGGGGTTCTTTATCATTCCAGGTGTTCTTTGCCTGCTTAGTACCTGCCCTGGCCCTTGCTGCCTTCTTTAGAAGTCTCGAGCACTTCCTTTTGCCTCTACATCCTCCAGTTCTGTTGTGGGTTCAGATATGTCCAGAGAAGTAAGGAGGCAGAAGAGCAATGAGAAGGGAGTAGAGAGGAGATGAGGGCAGAGGAAAGGAAAAGGCAAATGAAGGCTAGAAGAGGCATTAGCTACACTGCATTAGTTGGGGGGAGAAAAGCCCTTCTCAGAGGACAACTGAGGAAGGACTTCTTTAGAGGGGCCCCTCCAAAGCCTCCTGCACAGGCTCAGCCCAGAGTTTGATTAGCTGGGCCTGGCTCTCCTGGTTACCCAACAGGCTGGCTGGCCAGGGGCCAGGCTGCAGTGGGGAGGCTCCCTGGCACCTTCAGCTCTGGCTCCCGGCTGGTAAACAGCAGCGCAGGAACCAGCCATGCCACAGCCGCGTGACTAGCCCACTCCCTACACCTGGTGCACATGGCACCTGGTGTGGAGAGGACAGGCAGCTGTCCCTTCCTCTCCTGCCCTCATATCTTGACATCTTCCACTCCTTCCCCGGCAGAGCTTCATACTCTGCTGTCATCAGTACCTATGTTCATGTAGCTCCTGATCTCCCTTGCCTGCAACTTTTTTTTTTTTTTTTGAGACTAGGTCTCGCTATTTTTGCCCGTGGAACCGCAGGCTCTCGTTGCTCAGGGTACTACAGAGTCAAGCCATCCCCAGTCTCAGCTTCCCAGGTAGCTGGGATTACAGGCGCGCACCACCACGCCCAGCTATTTTTTTGGAACTAGGTCTCGCTATGGGCCCCAGGCGGGACTCGAACCGCGATCCCTAGCCCCGGCCGCTTCATAGGCTGAAGCTTACAAGCACGAGCCACCGTGCCCGGCCTCCTTGCCTGTAACTTAAATGACAAAGGTTAGAATTGGAGAAGGACTTTCCAATTCTTAGTGTGGCTGTCAAGGGGTTAGAGAGCAAGGGAAAGCTGGTGTGGAAGTTTTGGTGACCTTCTTATACTGAGAGTCTGAGAGGATGCATGCCTACATGTCCTTTTGGTGACCACATAGCTCATGCATCTCTGGATACTTCCTGCTTAGAGCAGGATGGTGGTCAGTTTGAGGGCTCTGCCCCTTGGGTAGGCTTGGAGTAAGAAACAAAGCCCTTTGCAGAAGGGTGAGGCACAGGTGAGTCCTAGCCTCAACCTCCCAGTAGCTTGGATTATAAGTGCGCGCCACTGTGCCTGGCTCAACTCCTCTTTAAGTCTCTCTGCCCTTTCTGGCCTCCTAAAGGCAGACACAGTGTGGTGGCAGAGCAGAGTGCCTGGGCATGGGCATTTGGCCCTGTCCCCCTGTACTGCCAGCAGTCCTGACTCTGAGATGGTACAGCTATGGCTGTGTCTCCCAGCTGTGCTACTTTGTTCCATTGTGTGGTGTAGGGAGGAAGTGACCGGAGGTTGAGAAGACAGGGTCCTGGCTTCTAGGCCTAAGCAAGTCACACACTCCCTAGACTTTGTCAAGTCTCCACCCCTCCCCTTCCTAAGCAGGGATGACTGGGGTTTTTTCTCTTTAGGGCTAGAAGCACCTTCACCATCCTTTGAGGAAATGTTACCTCTAAGGTTGCCTTACTCCCTCTCTTTCTTTGGGAGGAATCAGTGTTCTAGAAGCAGGGAAGTAGCTGTTTTCTCCTCATGTACATTCTTACATTCTTATGCAAGGAAGAGGTTGATAGGGATCAGAGAATCATTTCACCCCCCACGTGCCCAGGTTCCCTTATCAGGCGGGGATCTCAAAACTGGGGGCAAGCAGCCTGGAGTGGGT
The DNA here is from genome assembly GCA_004024945.1 of Uropsilus gracilis. NCBI lineage: Eukaryota > Metazoa > Chordata > Mammalia > Eulipotyphla > Talpidae > Uropsilus > Uropsilus gracilis. Next base: position 3,469 of record PVHY01001513.1, on the reverse strand, counting down.
GGAGGGGGTGGTGGTGGCTTGGAACTGGAGAGTAGTCACCAACTTCTCTTTCCCTTCCTCCCCACCCCTTAAACCACAGAAACCACTTAAAGCTCAGTGCAAGCCTGCCCTCCAGGGAGGGCCTGAGTGGAAAATACAGGGGGACTGGGCAGCCTCATCCTGGGAGGGTTCTCCCCTGTGGGAGGGCCAGGGCTCAGGGACTGCTTTTCTTTAGACCCCCTGGAGTGATTTGGGGAGGGGACCAACTTCCTCCTCTTCAACCGCTAAATAAAGGACTAGCTGGTTCAGCAAACCTCTGCTGCCTGTGGATCTCATAGCCTCCACACCTCCCCCTCCCTGTTACAAAGGCCACGTGGGTGGAGGGACATGAGGTAGAGAGTTTGACCCCAGCTCCAGGCCCCTACCACTCTGCCAATACCACTCATTTCCCTACTAATGTTCTTCAGGAGTCTGAGGCCTGGATGCAGCTAGGATGGTTAAAAAGAAGGAGCTCTGAACTTTAACTGAAACATGTGCTCTGGGAGCTAAAGGATGTTAAGAATGTGACCTGGCCAGGCATGGTGGTGCATGCCTGTAAGCAGCAGCCTAGGAAGCCGTGGCAGGGGCGAGGGATTGCAGTTCTAGTTCGGCTGCTGGGGGCACTTAGCAAGACTTAGTCCCCAAAAAATAGCTGGGCATGGTTGGTACACGCCTATAATCCCAGTTACCTGGGAAGCTGAGACTGGGGATTGCTTGAGTCTGTGGTACCCTGGGCATTGTGAGCCTGCGGTTCCATAGGCAAAAAAAGGGGAGACCTAGTCTCAAAAAAAAAAAAAAAAAAAAAAAAAAAAAAAAAAAAAAAAAAAAAAAAAAAAAAAAAAAAAAAAAAAAAAAAAAAAAAAAAAAAAAAAAAAAAAAAAAAAAAAAAAAAAAAAAAAAAAAAAAAAAAAAAAAAAAAGAAAGAAAGAAAGAAAGAAGAATGTGACCTGTTACATATTAAAAAACTGGAATGAAAGCTATGTGAAGGACCCTCAAAATGGATCTGCCATACAATCTAGTGACTCCACTCATAGGAATCTACAAAAAGGATGCAAAAACACTGATTTGAAAGAAAAGTTGCATTCTTGTGTTGTTGCAGCACTATTTATATTTATGATACCTAAGATATGCCCTTAGTCAAATGAATCAAAGTTGTGGTATATTTACATAATGGACTACTCAAAAAAGCTATAAGAAAAAAAAAAAGACGAAAAAGTGATCAGCGATCAAAAAAGATAAACTCATATATGCCACTTATGGCAACATGGATGGAGCTGGAAGGGATATGCTAAGTGAAATAAAAAAGATAAAGGAAAAGATAAATATCCCCTGGTGTCACAGGGGAATTGAATAGAGGGTCTGGAAAAAGACAAAGCTTGCAGGCAAACCATAGAGCTGAGATATACATCAGGGGAGGGGGAGGGAGAGACGTTAAAACAACAGGGGAGAGCACATGGGACAACGGTGTTGGTCATGGATGATGTGGTGGTGGGAGAACTATGGGGACTACATCAGAGGGGAGAAACAAATGCTGGATAAAAATGAACCAAATAAGAAAAAAAAAGTTAACAACAGCAAAAAAAGAGACCATAGATTACATATTGAGGGTTTAAGAAACAAAAATAAACAGTATGGCCTGTGAAAGGATGTGAGAAAGGAGAGAACAGAAGCTAGGCTGAATAAAATAAAGTCTTTATTACTGTCCTCCTGGGCAAGGTTCACTGACCCTATGGAGGAGGAGAGGGTTGGTCAGTGAAGTCGCACTAAGATTGAGGGGGTGGTGGGACTTGGGGGATGGGTTTAGGTATGAGGATCCACAGTTTGTTTTTTTCTACTGCTGTGCTGGGGCAAGGTCAGCAGGCAGGTAAGGAAGGTCATTTGGTGGGTGAGGTTGACTACAGGTGATACCTGGAGGGTAATGTCCCTGAGGAAGTTATTTAGCAAATTTAATTCTCTCAAAGGTGGAGACTCCCAGTGCCCTCTAACTGACCTTTCCGTATGCCATTTATTAGGCCTCAAGGACCACACAGTAAAAAGGGCAATAATGACTGACCCAGGCCACACATAGGAGGGGTTCTTATAGGATCTAACTAGTCTCCCATTTTGTTTCTTTGGTTTTAGTTACCTGGAAAGTTCCTCCAGGGACACTGTGGCACCCATCATGGAGGGGACAGTTCAGAGCTGTGAATGCTGAGTGACTGCTTGTGATTGCAGTGAACTGGAATTCCCACCTCTGAGGGCTGGGGTGGGGTGGGGGCCCCATTCTTCCCTGCAGCCAGGGCTGATCCCCAGAAGAGTGTACTTGACCTCCCTGACCTATCTTCTTCTCTGTAAAATGAATTAACAGTACTTATACTCCTGAATGGCTGTCAGGAGGAACTGGGATGACATATAAAGTATAGGACCTGATTCAAACTGTTGTGATTAAAAAAAAAGTTTTCATTCTTCCAGCCTTCTTTCCACTTCCTTCTCTTTATCTGACTCCCCTTTCCTGCTTTATTTTTCTTTACAATATTTTAAATATTTCACTTATTTTTTTAAACTCATTTGGTCCCATGTGTATTTTGATCACTGCTACATCCAGTTCCTGGCATGTGGCAGGCTCTAAGAAGTTGTTCCAGGAGTGCATGAGCAAAGGTTAAATGACATCTAACTTTCCTTCTAGCTACTTGAAAATGTAGCTACATCAATTTGATTAGCTGAACCAAATCTGGTTGCTCACCAAGGGCTGCCCTGGAAAAATTTGTGGCTGAATTAGAAGAATTAGGGAGAGAGGTAGTTGTATGGGAGTCAGCCTATGACTCCATAAGCTGAATAGATTGGGGAGTTAGCATTCCATTGGCAGAGGAGACCCCTTTCAGAGTGATCTGGTAGGAGGCAGGGATAGTATAGTGAAGCTATTTAGAACCCAAACTCCAGAGTCAGACTCTGGGGTTAGAATGTTAGCTGCAGTCTTTATTATTTATTTACTTATTTATTTTTGCAGTCTTTATTTCATGGATGAAACTCAAGGTCACATTGGGTAACAAGAGTGCTTAAATCTCCAGGAAATTGCTGTAAGAAATGACTTTAAAAGTTGTTGGAACTGTTTCTTTCAGGGCCGTAACACTTATTTTTGTTTAGGCTATGCTACCACCTGGTGGACATTTGGAGTAAGATTTCCCTGGTTTTAGGATTGTTGGGTGGGGACCTAATCTGGGAAAAGAGAAAAGGGGAGCCATCTATATAGAGGGTGTGTATTTGAGTTCAGTGAGTGTTGCACCTGCTGAAATTTATAAGGACCCAGCAGATTTCCACCCTGATGCATTGGCAAATGAGAACGGGTTCAAGAAGGAGGGAGAAAACAGCTGGTTGGTCCTCTACCTTCTCCCTGTCCCCACCCCTTCTTCCCCCTCCCCTCCCCCTTCCCCCTCTTCCCCCTCTTCACCCTCCCCTCTTTTCTCCCTTCTCC
>PVHY01001512.1:85519-155186 GCA_004024945.1 Uropsilus gracilis | reverse complement strand
TGGGAAGGAGACAAGTGGGAGCAGTCAGGGAAGGGAGTTGGTGGGTGACCCCCAGCGACTACAATGATGTGAAATATATGTAAAGAAATTATTGAAATAAAAACAAAAAATAAGAACGTTGAACCTCTGCTGTCACTCTCTATGTGTTTAAAATTAGATTTTACTACTAATCTAAATAAAATATTAATAAAATGCAAATTAGTAGATTGATCAAATCAAAAATAAAGTTATTGATATGATAATTTTTGGTTTACTTGCTATTTATTATGTATAGTATTAATTCCTTAACATGCAATTTCTTATTAAATTGGATTATATTATGGATAATTGCATCTTTGCAGTATTATATATTTTCATATGTTCATTTTCATTATACAGTGGAGTATAAAATAATGTTTAATGACAATTACTAGAAAACTTGCATTCATATAGTATATATATAATTGTCATATATACACATATCCATATATCCATTATATATACTTATATGCATATATGTTTATGTATATATATATGTGTGTATATATATATATATATATATATATATATAATGGTATAGTTAACTTCAATGGCTTCAGCCTCTATGCTTTACCCAAATAAATAGAAAACATCTTAGCCTTTCTTACTGAACTGAGTTCATAGTCCCTTCAATGCAACCCACTTTTCCAAGAAATTTAATATTGTTGTCTGCTTTAACCTTCATGTTATTCCAAAATATTATAAGATATCACACTCAAATTTGTTCCCATTATCTGGTTTCTTATTTTACCTTTGCATGGCTGTAAAAGTCTTGAGAATATGACATGCATCATTCCATGCATATCTATGTCTTGCTGCATGCAAAATAATATTATGTATTACATTAATACATTAATACATAATATTAATGTAATCATTATAAATAACTGAGAATAAAATGAAACAATATACTGTCCTTTTCCTAAGATGTAGAGATAATATATAAGAAAGGAAGATCAGATGATCTGTTATAAAATAAAATTATGAAATAATTAGAAATTAAAACATCTTTGAAAAACAAAAGTGTGACTAAACACTGGAAAAAAGTGAAAGAACATCTAGAAAAAGAAAAGCATTGCTATGCACTTATATTTTCATAAGTTAATTTTTCTGGAAAAGATAAACTGTATGGAAAACTTGAATAAATAAAAGTGAAATTATAGGGATCATAAAATCGAGGGTTTCCAAAGTAAGACAAAATGGTTTAATCATTTTTTACTATGTGGTCAATGTCACTGAAGAAACAACTTCACCCTAAGCTTTAAGTTCTGCTACGGGCGGCCGGGCAAGGGCGCAGGCCGCTGATGACCAGAGTTCAGCTGGGCAGGAAAGACACAGGGGCCAGCGATTGGCGAACAGACACACACTCAAGGGGTGATGAATCTGCTGCGATTTATTTGATGTTTTTGTGGATATATATAGTGTTTTAGGCGATTACATCAGCTTCTATGAGTATATGAAATTAACATATCAACAGATTGCAGATTTATCTTAGGTGTAACTTAAACATTTTAACTAACAAAATAACAGTTCTCAAAAGCATTCCATAATGATCTTTTACTTTGTTATCCCTTCACTGAGACTCCACCAAGGTAAATAGGATTTGCTCTCTCATTTTTATGGAAATACTCTGACCGCAGGGCTGCTTAGAATTGTTTAGTAAATCAGAGGATGACCTCAACAACTCCCTTGCCTGGGGTCTGGGAGCAGCGCCCTAAAGGTCCCCTGTGGAGGTCAGCTCCCAGAAACACCCCTCCTGTGGGGGCAGAGAGCTTCGCCCATGGGTGCTTTCACCCCATGGGTCCCCCATTTCAGGTCAGCTCCCACCAAGTTCTAAATGTAGTTACTTTAAAATTTTATCTAAGATAGATGAAAGCAATTTAAATCAGTATGACTAATCTTAAATATGTCATACAGTTAAGTTGAATTGGGAACAAACTCTATTAGAAGAATGACAATGGGCATGGAGATCAAGTGGTATAACATTAAGTGAATTTGTAAAACATATTTTAAAAACAAAAGTTAAATCATTCGTGACAGTTTGAATTAGGAAATGAGATGAACCAGATTAAAGTCTGAGGTAATGATAGTAGTTTTAATTATCAAGAAAAATAGATGTTAATATTTTGGAATATGCTTATGTCAACTTAAACTTTTAAACCATTTTATTGAAGCATGATGAACATATCGAAAAGTGAAATAAGTAAGTGTACTATTAATTGAGGAGAGAGTACATACTTGTGGAAACATAGTGTTGATCTGGTACCATTGCCAAAATTTCCAGAATTCAGTCTTCTGCTTATTCACTTATACCTCCTCAAAAATTTACACTATGTTGACATTAATACAAAAGATTGATTTATCTATTATTGAATGTTACATAAATGAATAGTATGCCTTTTGCTGTTGATTATTTCCATAAATATTATTCAGCTACATTGTCACATTTAGCTGTCTTTACTTATTTATTTTTATCATCACAAATCATTTCATTGTATGTACATCCCATTGCGTAATTTTTCAAACTATTATTGATTCTTATTGCCAATTTTGGGATTTTGCATGAACATTGTTTCATTGAAAAATATTTCTGTTTTTCTATAAATATTCTTCAAATCTCTTTGTAAATTGGTGTACCCATTTGTGCTATTGCTTCTTCATTTGAGTTCAAGCATGTTTTAGTATTGACAAATATTTTCCAAAAGACTTAAAATAATTTTTATTTCCTAATTACTGTATGCACTCTCCTTTGAAAATGCTTTTACTCCCCCATATATTTTTCTGAGATAACTATGCATCAATATTTTAAGACATACAGGAGCAATATTATTCAAGGTTAATAAATAAAACAAGTCCATGATTAACAATACCTAATGAATATAATCTACCATGTAGTTAAAATTAAACATGTAAAATAAAAGGACATCAGATAGTATAGGATGTACACTTTTGAAATTAAAATTTTTACAGTTGAAAAATAACCTGACTTACTGAAAACTTTTTACTAGTGAGCTTTAGAAGTATTAAAAAGCAGCTGTCCAACAGTTCAAAGTATTAAGGGAGGTTGTAAAGAGCTTTGGATCACCGCTGCAGCCATTCATACATGAAATTTGAGAAGGCTTTGTGGATTGGATGTAGTAAGTAATTAATTTGGGAAAATTCCAGAGGTTAAAACCAGATGAGCTGTTCTACTTCTTCTGGACCTGCAGTTGATAATACATGGTTGAGAAGTTTTTGTTTATCAGCACTGTAAAAAAAAAAAAAACTGCCTTAAGAGTTCTGCATCACCAAGAGTAAAACTAAAATTCATTGTACAATATAGGTTAAATTTCACACCACAGGCAACATGGTTGCCATTTTGTATTGCAGTTTCTTCTAAAAGACATTTTCCCAGAAATTGATTATCACTGAACTTAAGTGAAATTGACAGTGATAAGAAAATAATGACTAGAGTGCCATGATATTCTTTAAAACAATATTTGGTTTAAACTGCATAGATACTGAGACTCTTAAGACACTGATATTAAAATCAGTGGTCATTGTCAATTAGGGAGAAAAAAGATATTGACTTTAAATTATCAATAGTTTAATTTTTTCAGTGGTGTAATATTAAATAAAATGTTAAACTGCGAGATAATGATTTTTAAAGATTATAAAATCAGCAAATATTTATACATATATGATACAATTTTGTAAAGTTTAGCTAAAGTAGTTATGTAGATGTATAATTTAAATTTTTTTCATAATTATACTGCAAGTTTTAATGTTGCATGTTCTAAGACATTTGTTTAGAAACTGAAATTAAATAATTCTGAAATAATTAATTCAGAAGACAACCCATTAAATTAGAACCCTCCCCACAGGTTAACTTGGTGCCAAATGTATTGTTTAATTTATCATTCCTAGTATTTTTAGATGGCCTCAAGGCAGAGAATGAAGTAATAATAAATAGGGAATAGTGGATAATTAGAGAAGGAAATGTGGAACAAAATTACTAAGGGCTTTAGGTGAAGTTCATTATTACTATTTAATAGTGCCCAAGGGCATTTGATCAAATTATGGATCAAGTTTTAAAGTGGGCTGAATGAAAGCCTTGGTGGAGAGACATTTTTTACTTTTTTCCTCAAAATTCAGTTACAAATTATCATTATACACACACACAAGCACACACATGCACACACATTATTTCTCTCAATTATAGCTTTTGACCAAAATGTAAAAAGAACCACTTTAATAGTATCACCTGTGTATTTGGGGACTTAAGTCATATATTTTAAGATCAGAGAAGTTATTAAAAATGGAGAGAGTGAGAGAGAGTATACTCAATGAATCAGTTTGGCAATCGACTATGTACCACACAACAGAGGCCATTATATGATTAAGCAGTAAGGCTTCAGGGGTGACTGATTAAGTGACATACTTAAATAGAGCCCTCAGGTCATTTAATGCATGGGGAAATCTTACCTTTCTAGCTGTACAGATTTCCCTGGTTTTTTTTTTTTTTTTTGACTCACCCTAGAGCATCATATTTTCATCATTAAACTTTTAAAGTATGTAAATGCATAATTTATTTGTTTTTCTTGTTTTATATCATTTTATTATCATAGTCATGATTGTGCAATATTATATAAAAATAATAGTCTCTGTGTTATATATGCATATTCCTTCCAGTTACTTAAGTAAAATCAGTTTATTTAGGTAATGAGTTAGATGTGCAGACTTTTGTTCATGATAAACAAAGCAAAGGTAAGGAAATGTATAGTCAGAGGGAAGGAAAAGTGCACTTATCCTGTTAATTTCACTATGGGCTGGAGGCTAAATGTCATAATTGAAAATACCCTTGGGACTAATGATAAAAGTATTAATATTAACAATAGCATGTGCTTATGTCATGAATTTTAGGAAATCTGTGTCTTACCCACATACAAATTTACATCCTTGACAATGTTAATTGTGGTAGTAACTGAAACTGACCTCAGCATGTTTTGTTTATAAAGGTGCTAAATTATACTATTTCAAATTTATTTTATGCTGATAATAGGTACACTATAGAACACATAGGAAAATCTATGTGGAAATGATTTCATTGTACTCTAATCTATGAGGGACTGTATTTTGCAACTAATTTATAATGGTAACAGTTTGGGATATGAACACCAAAAAGTAAAAAGGAGGAGTTGGAAATGACATTTAATAAATAACAAGTCACAAGACCAAAAATATCAAAATTACCCAAATTTATCAAAAATAGTAATTGATAATTAGCATTATGGTAATGTGATTTAATCACTAGTAAATTTTTGATATGGAGACAGGTATAATGTGATTGATCCAGGGACATAAAAATTAGTAAGATTTAGAAATTTAGGGTCCAAAATAAATAGAAAAGGTGGATGCATTCTTGTCAAATTATAAATTGTATGTACTTTCAAAAAGTATCAACAAAAGAAATCGTGAGAAAACAGAGGAGAAGAACATGTTAACGAAGAGTGAGAATTTGTATTACACCTTGAAGTACTCAGTTTAGAAGTTTGTCTTATTGAGGTGGGCAGACAAGATTCTGAGAAACAACAATGGAAAATGCCCAAATCATGCATGTCAATGAAAAGCAGGTCAGCTGTTGGAGCATTGGGTAGAGATTGAATAGTGGATGAACCTGAAAGTGAAGATAAAATTTGGACTTTATTGTGAAGAGATCAACAGACTCTTAACCTGTGGAAGGGAAAATGTATTCCTCTGATTTTATTCTCCCCACACAATTTACATCTCAAATTAATCTAGAACCAGTAAAGGTATACCCGTGTTTCCCAAAGTTAGGATTATAAACCTGTCTTAGTGAGAAAGAGTATACAGTGATAGAAACCTGAGGTGTGATAGAAACCTGAGGTGTTGCCACAAAAAGAGAAATACTTGGGTTATATCTAAATGAACCAGTGTTTCAACAGGATTAAAAAAAAAATTGGACTTAGGTAAAGGGATCCACAATATCTGGATTGGAAAGTAGAATCAGGATCCTGTTTCCATAAAAACCACTATGTTAATTTTAGTGTGAAATATTATGTCCAGAAAGTGACCATTTATATTTCTGCATTTGTATTAAAAATCCAGGCTGCTTTTCTGTGTCAAAGTGACCTAGACACCCAAAATAAGTGGTATGTTTCATTTTATGTTATGTATTTTCAAATCACATTGATTCTGCTGCTATGATTTTAAGGGAACAAAATTTCTTAATGATTAAGAAATCAGTAGTCACCAAGAAGATGGTTTTTATGACACTTAACAGCTGCAGAATATCCTCAGAGACACATTATTTCATGCTAACTTTGAGTCAGCCATACTTATGTCTGTTCTCCCAGACTCATGTATCAGTACCGATTTTGACTTTATCATAAGCGTTCATCTTTTTTATCAATAATGATTTTTTACAAATCAGAATATTTTATTTCATTTTCACAATTTGAAATCTCTTGCTTTACCTATTAACAAGTGTCAGTTCCCCCACTCCCCATTATTTTTCATAAATGCCATTGTCAATAGTCTTCTCCTATCAAATATTTCAACTTTTCCTTTTAAAAACTTTCTCTGAATTATTTTTCTTTTTATCCCTTAGCATTACTTTAAAGAAATATCCTCTAAAATGGCATAGCCCCTGAAGATTTCCACCTCCTGATTTCAGGTTCCTGTATAATTCCTTCTCTTTTTGATGTAGGAAGTCCTTATTTATTAGTTTATAATAAATAAAATCAAGGAGATGACACTTCTAAGATTACCTTTCAAATATATAATGATGTCTGCATTCTGCTTTAGGTAAAGCAAAATGTTTTGAGTGTAATCTGTGGTCAGCCTCATTTGACAAGTAATGAATGACCAAACATCAGTCAATTATCACGTGACAAACAGTCAGCAGTCAATAATCATGTGAGAAAACTAGTCAGGAGAGCTTCTGGATGCAGCAATTAATGAACAATAGAAAAAATATATATACATATTGTATATATTATATATATATATATATACACACACACACACAACTATATATGTATGCTTGTGGGTGGTGAGGGAAATAGTTTCTAGGTCTCCTTGTATTATTATTGGGTATAACTTAATTTTGAAAGGACTTGCTGATTCCTCATCACAAAATTGTGATTGGATAAAATGAATTTAGAGAAGAAACTGGAGAGAGAAAACATTTCAAAATGTTTCCTTTCCTTACATAAATTTATGGTACATATATTAATTGATTTTTATGTTCTGAGTTTTATTTTTTAAAATGGATATCACTTTTCAGTTATACATTTTATATTCTGTATAATTAGTGAATATACTTGTAAATGATATAATATCCTATATAAAGTGAAATTTTTAATTTAGATGTGACAAAAATTTATCAATTTTTGGCTTGTAATTTGTACTGTGAAACTTTTATGCAAGAAGTTTCTTTTCTGCCTCTAGGATATAATAAAATTTTCCTTTATTAACTTTATAATTTAACCATAAAGTTGAATATTTAATTATTCTATATTATCCTTTCATGTGTTTGATTAAGTTTCTTGTTCTCTGTATGGAAAACTAGACTTCTTAATATTATCTACCTAAATTCTCCATCTTTGCCAATGACTTAGGAAAACAACTAAATTGTATTTGAAATGACCCTACTCCCTGTCTGTAGTTGTCTGTTCAATGTGCCTTCTTATACATTCCAGTTAGTATCCTAAATCTGTTTTCATGTTTTTAAAAAAATGATTAGGTTCTTTGTGCATGTTTATATAAAGGAAAAATATTTTGATCCATGCGATTTATGAGAAATAAATAATTTAAAGTACACAATTGAAGATACTTTATGGTAATAAGATTATTATCTGACTATATAAATGAACTGTTCAGCATAACTTCAATTATTTTTTTTTCAGATTAAAAGTCTAATACAATGTGAACAAGACAATTTATATATAGCCATTTATATTGCCAATTTGTATACAGACAATTTAAAAACTAGAACCAAAAGAGAGTCAGCCTGTGAACAAAAGCTCAGAATCATTGGTATTTAAAAATGCCGATTAACACAACACTGGGAAATTATTTTATGCCTCAATTGCTATGATATTTGCATACTTTTAAATTCCACATGTAGATGAAACCATTGTCTGAGGCTGCAAAATCCCCCTAACCTTTGGAATGTGGTTAACACACTCTCAGCTATCCAAATGTAGTGCTTTATGTTTAGTTCAATATGAGTGATAATATATCATGTCTACTAACTGCTTCCTATGATAAACTTGCACAGCAGCACAAGTATCATCTCACTTTGCTCTACAAGGGTAATAAGTCATGCACATATCATGGATTTCCTAAAACCTATATTAAAATAAATGACAGATACATGCTTCACAGAGATAAAATGATCTACACATGTGGATTTTTATGAGTATAAATGATTTTAAACTACTTCATAATCCATAATTATAGTTATGTAACATAAAAAGGTAGATTTTAAACTATAGACTATGGTACTTTATAAAAAAAAATCTTTGATTTTCATTCTGATCATTTTAAATGCCTTTATACCTTTCAATATAATTTACATTTTCACCTAAATCAAACTAATTTTACATGTGGCAGTAAATGATTTCTGTATACACTATGTTGAAACTAAATTCACTTTATGTAACAAGAACATGTCAGCGTCATAGACACTCAGTTCATGTCAAACTATTCAAGAGGAAGCAAAGGAATGCATGTGAAATCAAAGTACAGATCAGATTGATCTAGACTACAAAAAAATAAAAAGTGGACATGACAACTCCAAGAAAGTAAAAAGGAGCAATCAATGTAAAAATCAAAGTAGTACTAAATTTCACTAGGCATAACCAGTCCCTGTTATCAGTAGATGAATTGAAATCTCTGTTCTTCTTTGAGGAGTAAGAGTAGAAAATGAAAATGACAAGAGACTTGAAACTTAGGAGGTAGAGAAAAAAGTACTACTCTGCAGATAGTGTCTTGTGCTAAATTTCATTTTATTTCATTGAGTTTTTTAAATTTTTATTGAGTGAAGTGTCTAATTTCCCCAAATTCTAACTCCCAAATTGATCTATCAGCCTTGTAAATAGTATATACAATAAGTATTTCCGTTCATTTACAATGGTTTCAAAGTTATTAATTTTTCCTTCAAGATAGTTGAAAAAGATAAGCAAATATTACCAGCAAACATGCTATATTTATGAAAGATAAATTTAAAAAGATTTAAATAATATATATACACATATAAACTAAAACCTCTTTTCACTGATTCCAAATATTCTGTTGCTCCCCAGTTAAGTAATTTATCAGTTACTAAATAAATCTTACTTAGGTTTGATTGTTTAGCAAAGGGAGCAATTATGTTTCCACATTAAATATGAGGCATTCAGAAGCTGATGGATATGTTCTATGTTCTGTGACTGAGTTTCAAAAAAAAAAAAATAGATAACCATATGTTTAAGAACAGAAATAAAAGATAGTTTGAATATTTAGCAGAATAAGTAAGAAAGTTAAAATCAGCAAGGAGACAGCAATAATGACAAGAGATTCAGGGGGAAAAAATTGAACACACCAGTAGATTAAACTGCAAAATAAGTTGGGTATAAATAACACATATAGGGACTTCAATCACAACATGATACGGTTTTAATTGATCACTACCACCCCCAACACAACTAAAATTTTGTTTTTCTAAAAGAATGATGCAAAGGTTTCCTGACAGAGTCCCCAGACTTTCCCACAGGATGCACATTAAGATTGGTGGCTTACTGAGGAGAGAAAAAGGAGAAATCAAAGGGGAGTGCACCCAGGAAAATAGAAACCCACTCTACACCGAAGACTAAGGAACAGCCACTCCTTACAGGGCATAGTGGATTTTCACTGAAAGGACTTTTCTGAAAGGGTGTAAAAATATATGCAGGCATTGGGACCTCTAGGTCACTGAGAGTTTTACACCAGGTGGCAACACCAGCTCCCTATTGCCAGCAGACAGAAAAGACAGAGATTTCAGGAGAAACTGTGCTGGACTCAGTTGTGTGCCCAATAATAGGGAAAAAGAAGAGGTGGGAAAGTGACCTCCCCACTTTCCCTTGTAAATTGCCAAGTGAAAGAACTGTAAAGCTTGTAACTTGAGTCCCTTGCAAAAGCAGAGGAGATAGTGGTTACTGTGGCCATTGCCAGGTAAAGGTGAATATACAATCCCAGGAAAGCATCTCCTGCCTGTCAGTGCCAATTGAGTCCTGGAGTTTGAGCTCTATGCACACACCTAGTCCCATTCATAAGGGGACATTAACTTGGTAGAGCATGATCAGCCTCAGAACAGAGAAGTAATAGTGTGGAAAGACATAGAACTAAAGCAATGAAGAGAACTTGCTCTGGGTAGGCGAGCGGAAGCATGAGTTATCTATAGACCTGAGCCACTCTCACACACTCTTCAATAGGACTGATTCCAAGTACTTAAGAGCCAGCTATCAATCCTGCCCCTGCCTACCGCCAAGAAAAAGAAAGAGAAGTAATCAAAACTAAGTATCAGTGATCCAACTGTTAAACAAATAAAGTAACAGGTATGCCTAGGAAACAAGAGGCATGCAAAGCAAGATGAAAAAAGGAGAAAGAGAAGAACAAATTCAGAATTATGTAGAATGGACACAGAATTTGAGGACATACCAGAGACAGGTTTTTAAATAATAATATTATAAAAGCTATATGAGGTGCTAAAAGGTCAGTAAAAGACAGATAAGGAAGTGCAGAATTTTAGAAAGGAGATTCAGGAACAAAAAAAATTCATTAACAAAGAGATTGAAGATATTAAACGAACACATAAGGAGACTCGGAATGAAATGAAGACAAATAGACTTTAAATAGATTTTAACCAACAGAAAAGAGAATCTCAGAAATTGAAGACTTAAATGCAAAAATTATCCAGTTGGAAAAAGAGAGAAACAAGATTTAAGGAAAGATGAAGAAGCTCTTAAGGGAGCCATCAGACTCAATTTTAAGAGGAAATCGATACCGGAAATTGGATAATGGATATTCTAGAAGGTAAAGAGAGAAAATGGAGCAGAGGCCCTATTAAAAGAAATAATAGCTAAGATTTCCCAAATCTAAGGCATGAAATAGGAATGAATATTCAGGAAGTATAAAGGACATTCAAAATTCAAAGACAGAGACAAAGACAAAGACATAACAACAATAATATAAAAAATCCAGAAAAAAATAGTACAAAATGACTTGTGAGCTCAAGGAATTGTTCAATTCATTTAGTAAAAGGAAGATGCAAATGTAAACCACCATGAGTTATTACCGCACTCTTATGAAAATAACTAATGTGGAGAAAAAAAAGGAAATAACATGTTGATGAGAATGAAGAGAAAAAAAAAATCAAACTAATCTACTTTTGGTCTGAATGCAACTTAGTGCTACCTCAATGGAAAAAGTAAGGAAATAACCTTTAGAAAAAGAAAGAATGAATGAAAGGCATCTGTAGGTCTATAAAGCCTAACAATAGTTTTGCTAAATATTTACACAAATAATGTGAAAACACTATTTTGAAAAGACGGACGCACTTCCACCATTGCCAAGTCACAGACGCCCAGTTACAGATGACTAAATAAAGGAATTGTGGAAAATATAGCCAATAGAATGAACTACTCAGATATTTAAAAAGATGAAATAGTATTTTGGGAAGAAAATGGATGAATATTGATGTGTCTATCTGATGAGAAATAAGTTAGAAAGTGAAACATTGAAGGTTTCACTTCTCTTTGGAATGTAAACATCTGAAGCAAAGCAGAGCAAAACAATCCTTATCTTCAATGAAAAATAGACTAGAAGAAATAAAAAGAGAAAAAGAGAGAAGGAAACCTGGGAAGGATGGGTTTAGGGTATTGGTGGAGAGTGAGTGAAGCATGTGCACATGTGGAAGAGTAAAAACATAACCTGAAAGTTATATAAGCATACAATGACTGTCACATTAAATAAACAGATGAACAAACAAATAAATCAATAAATACAGGCATGTATTTTGAAGAATGGACCTGTTGGATCAAAAGAAATGAAGAGAATGGTACAAAAACTCCATTGGGAATGGAAATACAAAATGGCAGCTCACTGATTTTCAGATTGCACATATTTTCCAAAGAATGAGACTCATTTATGTCTAGAAGTTGAATATGCATACCAAAACAACAAATAATACTCAACTCCTTCCTTTGATTAACATTGCTGAAACAATTAGCTCTTATGTTATAATGTTCCAAATGAATGTTACAAATCATTTTGAATGAACAGTTTACTATTCATTTATTACTTCATCTAATCTTTGGTTCTGATTTCTTTTTAAACTTTTTGTTAGGGTTGATGCTGCTCAAACTATCACTTTTAGTCTCTTAGGATCATGTGAATAACAATTTTGTCTGTTTTGCTTTTTTTTTCTTATCAGGACTACTGCTTTTCAATCTTATCCTCTGAAAGATGTTATACCCCAGAAAAACACTGTTTAAAAATCTGTCTATATCATCACAACCTCATTTTAGGGATTTCACTTAGAATAAAAGGAATCAGATTGTCTTTTTAGAATCCTGGGCAATAGCAAATTCACTCTCCTTAATTATATTCGCATTCTTATTCATCCTGCATTTTTAATTAACTTTTATTTCAATAATCCACAGTTCCCTACTTCACTTCAGCAATATTGTCACCATGACACTACCAGGATCTTAATCTGATCCATTTATAAAATCCTTAATGGGAAATTTTACTCTTTGACTGAATCTTACTCTCATACCTGGGGTATTATGCTATTTCACAGTATGTTAAAAAATTAATGGATTTTAAAGTTAGTAAGTTTCACCACCAATGACTATGTGAGTTTTTGAAGAATATTTTAACTGTTTCATTTTCCTCTAATAAAAAATGAAAACATAATTGCCATTTATCCCACAGCTTCAAATACATGTTAAATATGTATTTAACTGAGATACACATGACATTCTAATTTCAGAAAAAAGTTCAAGGTTTGAAAAAAAGTGAACCAGTGAGTTAAAAACATCAATTATTCATTCTTACACACAAAATATAGCTATATATTCACACATTTATATCCATCATTACTATTTTAGAAAGAAAATTCCCTGTTTTGGCTATATTATTAAGATTTTCTTTTTTCCGTAGTATGCTATTGTTGTGATGATTAGCTCTTTCTTTTGCAATTTTATTCCCTATCCAATGCATTAAGCAAAGAGAAAAGGCTTAATAACCAACTAAAACCAAGGAGAATGTGACTGAAAAATGCCCAGTCCTGTGGAGTAAGAGGATACCTATGATAGGTAATTATTACTGACATTTGTGACCCAACAGAGATAATGATGTTTTGACATTTTCTTATATCTGACTTTTACAAAGTTGAAAAAATTGGAAACATAAAAAATAGCCAGCAGTGATACCTGAGGCTGATTTTGTAATTATTGGAGTTATTACTTAAAGGAAGAAGCTAATCTAATCATGCATTCAATATCTGAAGAATCTGTCACACAAATTAGAGTATTTTATGTGCCATTTTGTCATGATTATCAGAAGAAACAGGAACAGAAAAGAGTTCAATGACTATATTTGGAAGGAAATCAAGCAACTGAAAAGCAAGATGTTCATGGGGCAATTATTGCATCTTTACTATGTGAAATTGAAGAGAATTTGATAACCAATTTTTATTTTTTGTATCATGAAAACTTGAAACTCCATTATAGCAGCCAGCCTACAGATTACTGTATCTTTTGTTATTATTATTATTTGACTGCACATGTGTATTATTTTAATATCATTGTATACCTGGAGGTTCTCTCACCACCTTGTCACCCATGAACCATCAGTTTTACTTGTCCTTTTATTTGCTTTCCCTATATCCCGCATACAGTTGGGATCATCCAGTATGTCTCTTTTTCTTTCTGTCAGCCCACAGATTAATAGAAAATTGATGATATTGCAATTATTTTACTCCATTTGAAAATTGAGCTCATGCTTTTGGGTTGTTTGTCTTTGCAATACTTTAAACAAAGTACCAGTTTATTTCTGGCGCTTTAGCTGGAAAGTTTTTCTCGAAATCCATTCTCCCTTTCTACAGCACGCAATTTCCCAATATGTTCTTTAGCTACTAAAGTTGGCTATAGCAAGACAATAGATTTTCATTTTATGTTGTCACATTCAATTACTTCTGTTTCAAGTCTTGACTGAGACTCTGACGTACACATCAATAATTGTTATCATTCTTATTTGAAAGTAGACTTCAGAAATCCTTTTGTCTTTCCCACTTTGCTTCCTTCCTTGTCTTCTTTTTATTTTGATTACATTTCTTTCATTTTTTAGTATGCAATACTAATGTGCCTCCAAAGCAGCACATTATTTATTGGCAAGAAAATGAAATGGCAAAAAATGAATTAAGTACAATAAGTTTATCCAGGTTTTGCAGATATGCAATATAATTTAGAATCTTAGCTTTGCATGACAAGTCCAGATAAACTAGGGTCAACTCAGAAACAGATTAATACATTAGGCACTATAAGGGTATTGCTATCACTGCAAATATGTGTAATATGTAGATATTTAGAATTTATAATCCTTTGTAAACCATAATTAAACTTATTTAGTGAATTACTTATGGTTGTTATGTTTCTCAATTAAGAATCATTGGAAAAATACTAAATGTCAGTGTCACCAGTCTTTCTACAAATATCGTGATGCTTATTTATTAGAAATTAAATAAATTTATAACACATACATGCATGTAATTAATAGTTATGTAAAGTCATGTTATATCACTATTAGACTAATATATACTTCATCCATTCTTAAGAAAACTATAAGTAAAGGTTTATCAACAATAAATGAATTAAATTTTTAATTCTAACCCCCATACTCCAGAGTGAATGGTTAGATCAATGGGTGATTGAAGCAATCACCAAGGCATAATCAGAATTCAGTGAAGAATCCCTTCTTCCTAAAACACAAGAATCTCCACTGAACTGTCATAGCAACCCAGACTGCAAAGCCATACTTCCACCATTTAAATAGAATCAAGGACAAAAAAAATCTTCATACTTTTTGTATAATTTAGTTGGATTAACTGATTTTTTGATTTTAGAAGTAGTATTTTGTTCTTTTATTGTTAAATATCGAGAATAAATATAGTTGGAAAGATTTGGGTTTTTTTACTATTTTAAAGTTAATAGAAATGTTTAATATGTTGGTTTAATTGTACTCAAGATTAATATATATTCTATCATTCAACATGTTGTTTACATCCCAACTTATTAACATATGTTAGTATAAGCATAACAATTATTAAAATAGATTATATTAATAATAATAATAGCAACAATGAACACTAATATTGGGGAAAGTAGTTATTTAGTGCTTTAAGAAATTCTGAAAGTTTTAGTAATCTCTTCAGCATATTTCTGTAATGAAATTTGATGTTACTTCTTTGTAACATTTATGTTTGCTTAATTTATAGTCACTTCATTTTAAATAAAGACTGTTTAAGATCTCAACCCTTAGTGTCAATGTTAGGCTATAAAATCCTGAATGTTAGCTTGGTTCAGTGTCCATGGAGACAAATCCCAAATTCCACAATAGTAGCACAATTTCTATGGCATTGTACCTACAGTGTATCAGTTTTAACTTAATAATATTCAGTAACATAACAGAAAAAAGCTGAAGTACCACATCATTCAGATCCGTGCTTAAAAGAATAGAATTCAATTTATTCTCAAAGTATAACAGTAACTCATATCCAAATGACATAAAGAAAGCAGCAGGCATCAGATAACTTTATTGCTATTTGTGTGAACTGTCAGGAGAAAAAGAGAATTATCCAGTTGAGCATACTGAGAAACTTATTATCACATACAAATCAGGAAATTCAATACAAAAAAAGTGGTCAGGATGATATATCAGAAAAAAAAATATCTGGAAGAAATCAAGATATTTGCTTTCTATCTGTTCTATCCAGACCAGCTTAGTTTTATGGAATTCTTTATTATCTTTTTTCATTCTCATACTCAAATGAATGTGCATGTGTATACATACTTAAACATGCCACTATACAGCAAAATTATCATATTTTAATTCCCTTGTTCTTGACATTTTGAGGGGATTGCCTTGTTCATTAAGATATAATAAATAAGATATCACAAAAGGTCTTAAAATTTAGGTTCACTTTGTTACCTCTTTCAAAATATTTATCATTTAATATGTACGAATCAATCAATTTCCTGAAAGTTGTTATGAAAATAAGTATTGAATTAAAAGTAGTTAATATTGATTGAACATTTAACAGGTGCTGGGTCAATATAATATACTATAATAAATATATTTCACTAAAACTCATAACAAAATCATACAAAATTCAAAAAGTGGCTTAACCTTTGGCCTCCCACACAATAGAAATGGGAACTAGTTTTCATTTTATTGATCAGGGTTTTTTTTTTTTTCATTCCTATTTTTGTCATTTTAACATCTTTTGTCTTCAATTATCACCACAGTTGAATTTATCTTCCAAAAAGGAACAAAATTATTCATGACAAAATAACTAATTAAAGTAACAGAACACTTGCCTTCACTATAAGAACTAAACATTATGAATTCACTACATAAGATGCAATGTAATTAGTATTACTGTAGAATTATAGTTCAAACCATTAAGTGTTCTGAAGTGATTCTGCTAGTGTTCAAATCATGATAGAAATGTAAACAGTAAAAAAAATAAATAAAAACAAAACTGGAAACAATTTGTTTATTTTCATGTTTTTAGTTTTCAGATGAGTCATATCTAAGTTGTTAGTTATAGATCACCTATTAGTTGAGAAAAATATATAGAAAATGGGATGGGGAGCTGATGGATAATGGAGGAGTAAAAAATATTACATTTTCCAAAGCAAAAATGGAAAATTACTTTTCAATATTCAGCATGTTCTCACATTGTTATTTAACATCACATTTTTCTTTTTCTTTTCTTTTTTATTTTTTAAATTGATTACACACATATGTGTGTATGTATATACATATATATTATGTGTATATATGTATATATAGATGATAGATAAATAGATGATAGATAGATAGATAGATAGATAGATAGATAGATAGATAGATAGATAGATAGATAGATAGATAGATAGATAGATAGATAGATATAGATATAGATTCATGTATACCCTCAGGTTCTCCCACCACCTTGTTACCTATGAACTATCATGTAAATCTCTTGTGCCCACCTTTCCCCCAAATTACCACCAACCCCAACTCTATGCTTCAGTTCTTTTGACATTTTGTTAGTTTTAAGTTTCTTTGTCCTTTTGTTTACTTGCCTTTCATATATATAGACATATATATATATATATTCATTATATATAACAACTTTTACAATAAAAATAAGACTTTCCAAATTATGTGAATTATTTATAAATGACCTGTAAATAAAAATATGTATTTTATCCAATATACTTTCTATACTCCCCCTGGAATTCATTTCAGCTTTCCATCACTAAATTAAAAGATTACCAGAAATGACAGTCTGCATATTTTGACAACTTTTTTACCTAATCCTTTTTTCTTAGACATTACCTGACATTTGGTATTTGTGGTCTTAGATAATCTATTGTATAATTTATGGTATAACTTATAGTATCCAGTTACTGTCCAATAAATATTTTAAATCTAAGATGTTATTAAAATACAGAGCAATTTTGACTGGCACTGGCTATTCATTTAAAAGCTGAAACCTTTTTTGGTTTGAAATTGGGTTTTTTTTTTATAATTAATATATTTTACATGCCAGGTAATTTTATCTTGCATTTTATTAATCATAGATTTTTTTAATTATAACATTAATTTATAATAAATCAACAGCACAATTTGAGTCCTACTTCTATGAAGCCTCTGACTTGGCTACCCTGAGAACTCTCAAAGTTTACTATACCTATAAGGCATGCTTTAAAATGCTGTACCATAAATAAATATATACGTAAAAAAATAAGTCTATTTCATCAGAAAAAAAGGAAAAGCAAAATAAAATAAAATAATTTAAAATTAGGAAAAAAATAAATGCTATACTCATAAACATACATATTATTAGTTAATTGAACTGACAGAAATTTCATTTTTTAAGGTTGAGTTATATCATTTTTATGTATAAATAATATATATATATATATTTCACATCATTGTATCCCTGGAGGTCACTCACTACCTCCACTCCCACTTCAGCTAGCCACTTCAGCTGGTTCCCCCTCCAACCTGGTTGTGTACTTTCATTTGGTTGTCCATATATTAGTGAAACAATTTTGTTTCTGTCTTTCTCTTTCTGACTTGTTTCTGCTAATATGATTTCTTCTAAGTATATCCATGTTATCATAAATTCATCAAATTTGTCATTTTTAATTGATGAGTAATATTCCATTGTGTATATATAGCACATCTTTTTCAGTCATTTGTCTGTTTTGGGACAGTTCTATCATTTTGAGTTTAATGCTGGAGTTTAAAATGCATGTTTATGTCATTTAAGATATATATCTGAGAAAGGATGTTGATATACATATGATGGAAACAATGTTATTAATAGTCAGACTTTATATGGTATTGTTGTATTTTATAATGAGTGTCAGCTTAAGAATGGAGAATCAACCCCATGACCAGCCATGACCACACCGCACCATAACACGTATGCAGGTGGTTCCCACCTTTGGTCTCAGGGATAGGGGACTGCTAAGGAGCTGCCTCAGTGCGGTCAAGGTGACTGGTGCACACAAGCACCCCACATACTTGGACATTGGCAGGATTCCAGTAGAGGGGGGGGTGGGGGGGTTGGTGATTAGAAGCATCTCCTGTTTTACTCTCACTCCACTCCACTTAGATCCTTGGAGGAATGAAAAGAAACAAAGAATATGAACACTGATATAAAATGGGTGAGGGACCAGGTAAAGATTCTGCCCACATATCTAAGCAGGATCCTAGAGAAGGACCATTGAGAAAACCAAGGCATAACGGATAGAGAAATGACCATGGTGAAGCCTTATCATGGAGTCAAACCTACAGCCTCACCAGGAGTGGATAGGGCATAATTCTAGACCGATATACCATCTAAGCATACAAGGTTCACCTCCCCATCCTGTGGAGAGGAAGGCCACAGAGCTGAGGCATAGACTTCACAGCAAAATGGAAAACTAAGGGAGAGAAAATGACCTGCAAAGGATTTCAGCAAATCCCTTTCCACAACAAGTAACTTCTTTGCTGACATTGACTAGGGATGAGTCCCTCTAAGCCATAGGACAGAGCTATAAATCGAAGAGACAGCAAAACAGCACAGAGAATGGACTATGAGTGACTTCAAATGAGCACAGACAGACTATCCAATGCAAAATTAAGAACAAAAACCTACTAGCACATTTACTGTGTCCCAGGAACACTGTCCCTCACCCAACAAAAGGACAGTGCCACAGAAAGAGAGAGAGAGAGAGAGAGAGAGACCAATGGACTTAACATAGATTAATAAACATCAAAGAGAAAGGAGTCAGAGTGAACAGAAGGGGGAGGGGAAGGCAATCCAATAACTGATGACTGATGTAAGAAATTTAAGAAATAGCTTCAGGCTAGGGGTGGAACCAGTAGTTTGGTACTGGGTAAGCCAACTTCAAGGCTCCAGCTTTCACCCCAAGCCCAACATGGCTTGGGCTTGGGCCCGTGTGGATGGAGTGTCCCTGAAGATGGAGAGTGTGGCCAGCACCGGGAAGTTCATCCTAGAGGTGAAAGGCAGCCAGTTTCAGCAGCGGGGGGCATCTCACTCAGATAAGCTGCCCCACCAGCAAACAGACTTCTCCTGGATGTCATGATAATGGACCTGGGAGTTAGAGAGAGACCGCAATTTGTAACTGAACAGGCCCTGGACCTTCAGACTAGGGGCAGAACCAGTAGTTTGGTACTGGGTAAGCCAACTACAAGGCTTCCAGCTTTCACCCCAAGCCCAAAAGCGCCAGCACTGATGTGCGGCACCAGCACAAACTAAGAAAACAAGGATATTCACTAACCAAGAGCTTGAAGAAACCCCAACCAAAAAGAGTGTTACAGAAAGCTTAGATGCTTGGAGCACTGCAGCAAAAGTAAAGACAGAACTAACCACAATTAGATAGCATTCAACACACCTAATACCAGAGCAGTAGTCACTCAATATGTAGAGCAAGTCCAAAAGGAAAACACAGGAAGGAGGAAGAATACAAACACTCAAGTAAGCCCTAAGAAAAATAATTCACCTCCAAACTGTAGAAACCAGGTTGGATGACATGGAAGAAATGCTGCACATGTCAGACGAAGAATTCAGAATCAACGTGACAAAAGCACTCAAAGAGGCCAAAGAAGAGGGGGGGAAAGGAAAGCAAGAGGGTAGAAGCTCTCAATGAACTAAAAGAAGTAGTAGAAAAATATAAAAAAGAATGTAGCAAAATGAGCAATATCATTGAAGTACAGAAAAATGAAATCGAAACACTAAATAAGAAGCTACAGGAGATGCAGTGCATAAGAGGAGCAATAGAAGAGCTCAAAAATGCAGGGAAGAGCCAGGAATGCAGATTAGAAGAAATAGAAGAAAGAATCAGCACACTAGAGGATACAGAAGTAGAGAGAATGAAGAAAGAGAGAAAAACAGAGTAAGAAAACAGAAGAAAAAATCAAAGATCTGTCAGGTACTCTAAAGAAAACAAATATAAGAGTAATAGGAAACCCAGAAGGAGAAGAGAAAGACATAGGATCTGAAAGTCTCTTCAATGAAATAATGGAGGAAAATTTCCCAAACTTGAAGAAAGAAATGAAAATAGACATACAGGAAGCAAAAAGGATACCAAATGTCTTTAATAAAAGAAGAAACACAGCAAGACACATCATACTAAAACTTTCAGGAACCAAAGATAATGAAAAAATTATGAGACTAACAAAAGAGAGGAAACAGATAACCTGCAAAGGAAAACCGATCAGACTGACCTCAGACTTCCCAGAAGAGACACTCAAAGCAAGGAGAAAATGGGGCCACATCATCAAAACACTCCAAGACAAAAAGTGCCAACCAAGAATACTCTACACAGCAAAGTTGTCCTTCCTTTATGAAGGAAAAATTAGAACCTTCTCAGACAAAGCCTCCAGAAATTTGCTACCAGCAAACTCCCCTGCAAGAACTCCTCCAAGATACCCTAAGATCGAAACCTGAAGAAGAATAAAAGGAATGAATAATAGTAAAGAAAGAACAAACTAAAACAGAACCACCAATGACCACCAGGAACCTAATGTTAGAGCCTCGAACATCAATAATTAACCTAAATGTCAATGGGCTAAACTCAACAATTAAAAGACACAGAATGGCAGACTGGATTAAAAGACAGAACCCAACATTCTGTTGCCTCCAAGAAACACATTTGATCCCATAAGACAAGCATAGGTTGAAGGTGAAAGGATGGAAAACGATCCTACAAACAAATGCCTCCCCCCCCCCAAAAAAAAAAGGCAGGGGTAGCCATTCTGATAGCAGATAAAGCAGACTTCAAATTTTAAGAAGTTACAAAGGATAAAGAAGGTCACTATCTAATGGTTCAAGGGTCAACCAACCAAAAAGACATAACAATTATCAACATATACTCACCAAATGAGGGTGCACCAAGATTCATAAGACAGCTACTAAGAGAACTGAAAACAATATCAATGAAAACACATATGTAGTAGGAGACTTTAACACCCCACTCTCAACAAAAGACAGATCAAAAAAACAAAAAGCCTTAAATGAAGACCTAGACAAAATGGACCTACTAGACATCTACAGGATGCTACACCCACAAGGAAAAGAATACAACTTCTTCTCAAATTCACATGGATCATTCTCTAAAATTGACCACATACTAGACTACAAGACAAACATGAATAAATATACAAAGATTAAAATAATGCCAACCTTTTTTTCATGCCATAAGAGTATCAAACTAGAAATCAATAATGAAAAGAATGAAGAACATCCAACACAGGAGGCTGAACAACATGCTAATAAAGGAAGAATGGGTAATTGAAGAAATTAAAGATGAAATAAAAACTTACTTTGAAACAAATGACAAAGAAGACACAGCATTCCAAAATGTTTTACATCCAAAATGGGATGGAGCAAAAGCATATCTAAGAGGAAGACTTATAGTAATACAGATCCATATCAAAAACCAAGAAAATAATAAAAAAAAACTAATCTACCACCTTGAAAAACTAGAAAAAGAGCAACAAAAACTCCGCAAACCCAGCATAAGACAAGAGATAACAAAAATAAAAGAAGAAATAAATAATCTAGAAGCAAAAAAGACTATCCAGAAGATCAACAAAACCAAAAGTTGGTTCTTTGAAAAATAAATAAAATTGACAAGCCCCTTGCAAAACTCACAAAGGAATGAAGAGAGAGAATTCAAATAAACAGAGTCACAAATGAAAGAGGAGAAATTACAACAGATACAAAAGAAATCCAAAGGATAATAAGAGATTACTATGAACAACTATATGGAAATAAATACAATAACCTGGATGAGATGCATAGATTCTTAGAAAGATACAACTCCTCAAAATTAAACAAGGAATATATAGAGAATTTAAATAAACCAATAACAAGCAGTGAAATTGAAGCAGTCATTAAAACTCTACCTAAAAACAAGAGCCCAGGACCAGATGGCTTTAGAAACGAATTCTACCAGACATTCAAAGATGATATAATGCCTGCGCAACTAAATCTCCTCCAAAAAATTGAGAAACAAGAAAAACTGCCAAACACATTCCATGAAGCAAACATCACACCCATACCAAAACCAAATAAGGACAGCTCCAAGAATGAAAACTATAGGCCAATTTCCTTAATGAACACGGATGCAAAAATTTTAAACAAAATCCTGGCAAACCGAATCCAAAGATGTATAAAAAGCATTATTCACCATGACCAAGTGGGATTTATCCCAGGGCCACAAGGATGGTTCAACATCCGGAAATCAATTGACATAATACACCACATCAACTAAGAGAAAAATAAAAACCACATGATAATATCAATAGATGCAGAGAAAGCATTCTACAAAGTCCAGCATCCATTTATGATAAAAACCCTTGAAAAATTAGGGATTAAA
The DNA here is from genome assembly GCA_004024945.1 of Uropsilus gracilis. Taxonomy (NCBI): domain Eukaryota; kingdom Metazoa; phylum Chordata; class Mammalia; order Eulipotyphla; family Talpidae; genus Uropsilus; species Uropsilus gracilis. The sequence goes on along the minus strand of PVHY01001512.1, from coordinate 131,973 downwards.
GGAACATACCTCAACATAATAAAAGCCACCTATGACAAACCTATGGCAAACATCATCCTAAATGGGGAAAAACTAAAAGCATTCCAGTTGAGATCCAGAACCAGGCAAGGATGCCCACTCTCCCCATTACTCTTTAACCTTGTACTGGAAGTTCTAGCTAGGGCAATAAGGCAAGAGAAAGGTGTAAACGGGATACAAATAGGGAAAGAGGAACTGAAGCTATCATTATATGTGAATGACATGATTCTCTACATAGATGACCCAAAAAAATCCACAGAAAGATTGCTTGAAATAATAAACCAGTCCAGTAAGGTAGCTGGATACAAAATCAACACACAGAAGTTGGTAGCTTTCTTATATGCAAAAAGTCAAATAGAAGAAGAAATTTGAAAAACCATCCCATTTACCATTGCACCAAAAAAAAATAAATAAATAAAATAACTTGGAATAATCCTTACCAAAAATGTGAAAGAAATCTACAAAGAAACTTTTAGAACACTGCTAAAAAAGATAGAACAAGACATAAGGAAATGGAAAGACATTCCCTGCTCATGAATTGGAAGGATAAATATCATCAAAATGGCCATTTTACCAAAGGCAATCTATAGATTCAATGCAATCCCATTAAAAATCCCAATGACATTTTTTAAAGAGATAGAACAAAAATTAATGAAATTCATATGGAATAACAAAAGGCCTCAAATATCAAAAAACCTCCTGACCAGAAAAAAAAGAGAATGGAGTTATTACAATTCCAAACTTCAAACTGTACTACAAAGCCATAATAATTAAAACAGCTTGGTACTGGTACAAAAACAGACAATCAGAGCAATGGAACAGAATTGAGTGCCCTGAAATAAAACTACACATATATAGTCAACTAATCTTTGACAAAGGAGTGAAAAATTTACGTTGGAACAAAGACTCTTCAATAAATGGTGCTGGGAAAATTGGACTAAGACATGCAAGAAAAATGGACCAAGACAACTCCTTCACACCATGTACAACACAAAATGGATAAAAGACTTAGAAGTCAGACCTGAAACCATAATGTACATAGAGGAAAACTTGGGTAAAACCTTCCAGGAATTACAATTCAGAAATCCCTTTCTGGAAACATCTCCAGATGGCATAAAAATGAAGGAAAACATAGAGAGATGGGACTACATCAAACTAATAAGCTTCTGTACAGCAAAAGAGACAAAAGAAAAAAAAAAATAAAAGATGACCAACCAAATGGAAAAAAAATTTTGCCCTCCACAATAGTAATAAGGGTTAAATAACGAAGATTCACAAAGAACTCACACAACTAAAAAAAAGCAAAACAAAAAGTCCAATCAAAAAAATGGGGAGAATTAAAAAGACACTTCTCCAAAGAGGAAATACAAATGGCCAACAGACACATGAAAAATTGTTCAATATCACTAGCAATAAGGGAAATGCAAATCAAAACAACAATGAGATGCTACCTTACACCAGTAAGAATGGCCCACATCCAAAGAATAGGCAACAACAAGTGCTGGCAAGGATGTGGAGAAAAAGGAACACTCTTACACTGCTGGTGGGAATGTAAACTGGTCCAAACTCTATGGAAAGCTGTGTGGAGGACCCTCAAACTAGTGAAAATGGAACTATCATTTGACCCAGCAATTGCTCTCTTGGAAATCTACCCAAAAGAGACCTCAATGTGGATGCAAAGGGACACCTGTGCTTGGATGTTTACCACAGCACTATTTATAATTGCAAAGACATGGAAACAACCTAAGTGCCCCCAAACAGATGACTGGATGAAAAAAATGTGGTATATATACACGATGGAATATTACTTATCAATTAAGAATGACAAATACGACTTTATGACAACATGGATGTACTTAGAAGGAATCATACAAGCAAGAAGCAAGTCAAAAAGAGAAAGACAGAAGTCAAATGGTTTCACTAATGTATGGAACATAATGAAAAAAGTAAACAAAAGCCATGAGGAAAAGACAAAATAAGCTAAGCACCAAATTGAAACACACAACTATGGGCAGGAGGAAATGGGGGGATGGGAAGGGAAGGTGGGGAGGGTAAATCCCTGGGATTGCAATGATGTGAAATTTATAGATAAATACATTTAAAAAATGAAATTTAAAAAATAGTACTAATAAAGAAAATTTTAAAAAGAATGGAAAATCAAAATAATAAACAAATTTCTATCTGACTATATAGATAAATGCTATGTTAATCTATCTATGTGTGTGTGTGTGTGTGTGTGTGTGTGTGTGTGTGTGTGTGTGTGTGCTTAGATAGTCAGGGGATGTAAAAAGCACATGATTATCAAAAGTCCATTTTGTAGATGCTGTAGACTTTCCTTATTAAATCCTATATGGTTAAGCTGGGTGTGGTGGTGCACACCTGTAATCCCAGCTACCTGGGAGACTGAGGCTGGGGATTACTTGAGCAATGGGTTCGAGATAACCCTGGGCAACATAGTGAGACCTAGCTTCAAAAAAAATAGAGAAAGAAAATTCTATATGGTTGACTCAGAAGTGAAATGAGACCAGGGCCAGTAAAATGAAGCCATAGGATAATCACATATTCTGCAGTGAAAATATCTGAAACTATTTGTGTGTGTGTGTGTGTGAGCTTGAAACAATTACAATTACAATAAAAGTACATAACAATTTTTTTCTTTAATTGGATTTGCTCAATAACTGATAAAACAACTAAAGAATTGATTTAGAGTAAGATATATGCATGATGACACAAGAATCCATAATTTCTAATATATGAGAAAAAAACTGTACTATACAAGCTATACTTTCTTCCTGAGAAGTAAATGTCATGTGGAAATAACAATATATTTAATATATATTAACTATACATATATCTGAGAACAAGTTTTTAATGTTAGAAATATGATATTTTATAATTTTTTTCAAATATTAAATAGAAAGTTTGGAGAACAAATTACACACCAAATTCAGAGTTGCTATTCTTAAAAAGAAATCTTTGATATCAGTTCTTTGTGTTCAGGCCACCGGAAAAAATATTTATGTACCCATTTTATTTCTTAATCTGATTTTGTGAGTTAATTTTAAGACTTCAAATATTTTAATCTTATACTTTGCAATACAGTAATATGGAATGCAGTCATTAATAATTTTAGCAAATATTTGATGCTTTGATCCTTATCATCTACTTATTATAGAATTGATCTGTGAGAATATGAATAATAATTTGAATTATTTGAGAATAAACACTTCACTATTAAAATATATCTTTACTTCAGAGATGAGAAGAGGTAATTTTAGGATAATTTTGTACCAAATAAATTTTTTTACATGAGAGTAATAAAGACTAGTTTTAAGAAGTATACACGAAAATGTCAGATACAACCTGTTGATTATTTGAAAGGAAGATTTGAGGTTTTAGCTATGAGTATTTGCTCTCTTTGTGATAATGATAATCACTTTTTTTTCTCTGTGTACAGTATACCTTTACACAGTAAATATGTTGATTATTAAGGAGCAAAATCATTAATATAGAATATATTCATAAAATTGTCTCATCTCTAAATATATTGTCCTCAGTGTCACAATCATCTATTCAAATAGCATCTTTTCAGATTTTTCTCTTCAATATATGTATGCATTATATTGTATTCCTTGAATTTAAAGAGGAAAATGCCATTATATGTGCATATAGGTATATGTGCATATAGGTATATATTTGTATATGTTATGATGCATAATGTGTATTTGTAGAATTTTATTTAGGTTACATAGATGTGGCACATACATATAAATATATATATGTATATATATATATATGTTAGTGGAAGTTCACAAGTATTTAGATAAAAGGTGGAAAATGTAGATCAAAAGGATTCTGCAATATATTCTAAGATGCTTGTATTGTATACCATGAAGAAATAAGAAAATGTCAGTTGGATTGGTCTTGGAACGACACAACAAGCACACACACACACACAGTGGGTCAAATGATATCCTTTAGGTATTGCCTCATTTGATTAATCATAATGTGTTAATTAGATATATTTGCAATTAACATTTTATACTACCAAATATTTTTAGTTACTAAAGAAAACTGCAGGAAATCTATGACAAATTTGTTGAAAACCATGAGTTATCACTGAGGAAACATATTTGGTCTGCATCTAACTGAAAGGAGAAACAAGAGCATCCCAGGAAATAAGGGACTAAATAAAGACAAGGCTATATGATACATGGTAGCTGCACAAGCACTAATGAAGGACCTAGGTTAAATAACAGATTTGAGAGGAAATATATCAAAGTGAATTATGGATCTGTTGACATAGGACACATATATACTAAAGGTGATTGTACAGATTCTATTTAGTCTGACATTTGAATGAATAAGATCTGAATTTGAATTGCTATATATATATATACATATATACATAAAAGGTTATCTCCTGTAATATATATATATATTTTGCTTGCTTAGAAATTATGATTCCTACAAAAGAACTACTTGAAATGAACAATGAAACTCACAAAGAGAAACAGTAGTTGATGCCAGAACACTTAGAGTATATGTTCTGATCTATGGCCAATTCTCAAAATGAAAAGCATTTTAAGGAAAATATCAATGTAACAGATACTTAGTAGTTAGCATTTATTAAGATTATAGAAATTTTCAAGAAAATTATAAATTTCTGCCTGCAACATCTCCTATATATCTCAATAAGACATAAAAATAGTACTTGCTATTTCTGGCAGCAAATTAAATGGATACTTAATTCATTTAATCAAATTCTTCATCCACAAATATGATTTTTGGTAGGGAATATGGTTTCTTAAAGATCCTTGCAGTATTTCACTGAACATTCCTATTTAATACAAATATCTGCAAAGAAAATGTGTTAATGAGCTTCGTTAAGTTGCTATAAATAAATGAATCAAAGAGGTTTATTCATCTGTTGTACTTATTTTATGAACAAATATTTTAGATCTAAAGCCAATTAAATTTTCAGCAGCTTATCACTGAAATTATATGAAGCAGCAGGCCAGTTTGTAATGACTTCACTAGGGAAGTGAATATTTCCAACAGAGTTCTATTACCTGAATTACTATTAGTTTGTGAACTGTGAAGTAGGGCATGTGTTTTTTTCTTAATGTGGGTACTCAATTGTTCACTAACTCAATATAGTAATATTTTAATTTTCATTCTACTCACATATGGCATAATGATTTCAAGAGGATAATGTGTTCAGAAAACTTAAGTGATAGAGCAGAAACATTTAATACATTCTCTAAAAAGTAAGAAAGAAATTTTAAAAGTTTCAAAACTTTTAAATCACACATCAGTAAATAATATATTATTTTGCATGGTAATAATTTTTTAATTATGGTATTACAATATGTATACCTATCTGTATAATTTGCTTTCTTCCCACAAAAATATTTTTTAAAGAAAAAAGAAAAAAAAGAAATTTTGAAAAAGTTTTTCTGAACTAGTGTTGATTGTTTCAGTATGTTTCTCAGTCTTTATTGTTTATTGTAAAATCAAGTTACTATTTTGATTTTTGATGTGTGAATAAAGATAGCATAAGACAAATTGCACTATATAATCCCTTTATAAATAATATTATCAGCCGGGCACGGTGGCTCGTGCTTGTAAGCTTCAGCCTATGAAGCGGCCGGAGCTAGGGATCGCAGTTCGAGTCCCGCCTGGGGCCCGTAGCGAGACCTAGTTCCAAAAAAATAGCTGGGCGTGGTGGCGTGCGCCTGTCATCCCAGCTACCTGGGAAGCTGAGGCTGGGGATTGCTTGAGTCCGTGGTACCCCGGACAACGAGAGCCTGCGGTTCCACGGGCAAAAATAGCGAGACCTAGTCTCAATAAATAAATAAACAAACAAACAAATAAATAAATAATATTATCAGAAATCAAATGTGGTCCACATACGTAAATATTTGTCATGCTTATAAAGAGGCATCCTCTTGGGCTTTCTGAAATATGAGAATAGCTAGTTCTTCATCAATATCACTATGAACTTAAAAAACAGATTGTTGAAGGAAAGTCTAAACAATTCAGGTGGCACACACATATATAGACCAATTTTTCTTAAAATAGACATATAAATATTATGGGAAAACTCTTGGTTAGCATAAATTTTTTTATTTGCAATAGTAGACAGACAAGAGCCAGTCTCTCTGGCATTGTGTTGAATGTTTCACATTTTTACTATGGTGCACCAGTTGCTAGGAAAAAAATCTGATTACTGTATCCATAAGAGAAAATAAATGTTAGTGTCAAGTTTTCCCTTTAGAACATTATGTAAGCCTACCATGCAAAGAAGTAACAATTTATGGGGAAAAAGTCTTAGTAAAAATGCATCTGTGAGGTTATGAATAAATGTACTTACATCATGTGTTAAAACAAAATTATTAGTAAGTGATCATTAGTAAGTGATCACTTTTACTTTTCATTTATTTTTTATTTTTGCGATGCTAAATATATTAAAAGTGAGATCAGCACTTATAACACATTTTAAATAATATACAGTGCAGAATTGTTTCCTACAGTAAGTCACTGTAAAGCAGGTCCCTGGAGCACATTTGTGTTACATAGCTGAACTTTGTCTCAATAAAATATCTTCCTAAATCCCCACTCAGCTCCTCAAAATCACTATTCTAGCTCTACTTCTATGAATTTAACTATTTGAACTGCCTCATACAAATGAAATCATGCAGTATTTTTCTTCTTTTATTGACTTACTTCGCTTTGCTTGATGTTCTCCAGAATTTCTTTCTTTCTTAAGTGGCATGTCATTGTATTTATACATCATATTTTCTTACAAAAATATGACATATATAGCTATTTAGTTGTTGGTTGACATTTCTGATGTTTCCATAGACTTATTAAAAGCAACTGGTATATGAAAAAGTGACCAACATCAGTAATCATAAGGGAAATATAGCTGAAAATCATGAAATATCAATTCACATCCCTTAGCATGGCTATTGCCAAAAATAAAGTGTTGGAATGGACAAGATGCCAAAACTTTGGAACTCTTTCACATTGTTGGTAGGAATGTAAACTGGAATAATCATTGAAAACTATATGGGTTATCTTTGAAAAATTTTTAAATAGCTCTGCTCTACCACATGACCCAGAAATCCATATGGGTACAGATTAAAAAAAAAAAAAAAATCAATTGTATCTCAGAGATATGTAACAACTCCTACATTCATGTCGGGTTTTTTTGTTTGTTTTTTGTTTGTTAATGAAATAATATAATTAATATATTTACTTTTGTCATAGTAGTCCACACTAGTGAGTGCAATTTACTCATTTCCATAGTTATATGTTTCTACCTATTAAATCTGCGTCTCAATGGTTTACAATCAAAAGACTTCAGTTATTCCTATTATTTGGGAGGTCTTTGTGTGTTTGGGATAGGGAGTGGTGTTAGAACAAGTCAGGGGTTTACGTGAGGCATTATTTGGTTCAGAAGACATAAAAATTTGCTAGTTTGTATTTTATTTTATGGGAATTTGTGAACTATATAACATTTTATGAAATTTATAGAATACATATATATTTATGAATTTTATTAGTATTTATGTCATAAAATATCTACATAAGAAAATATGTTAAACCAACCTATTAAGTAAACATACTGAACTGAATATTTTAATGTTTTGTGCAATATAGAGCAACTTGAGCAATCGTTAATATGAGAACATCAGTGATTTTCCCAGTTTAGTCAAAAATGCTCTTTGTTCAGTTACAAAGTAGTTACTATTTACTTTTGACCAAAAATGAAATAAACATAACTTTTTAATAGTAGGAAGTAGAATAGTAGAAAGTACACTTCATTTTAGCATGGAAATTCTTTTCTTATAAATATGAGCACTTATTGGTCTTTTCCAGTTAAGGGAATTTAAAGTCTGTCAGGAAAACATCTACAGGTGCATTATGATGGCTATAATTCTTACAGTTTTACTCATCAAGTAGATACTTCTCGAAATGATAGACATATTTATTTATGCACTCTATAAAACTGAAAGACCTTCGTTACTTAGAAAAATAGAAGTAAGCATTTCTGATGCTTGCACAATAGCATAAAACAATCTGGCCCCAGCTGTGTTTGTATTTATATTGTTGCATGGAAAAATACACACAAGGAGCAAAAAAGAATTGTTTCTGAAGGCACATGTCAATGCATTCCCTTGTTAGTATTGCTTTTTAAAGACTATGACAGTGTCAAGATTTTATCTCCTTAGGAAGTAAATAAAATGAAAAGTAGACCACATCATCTGTTGAAACAAACTGACATCAGAGATGGGAGACAAATCTGATATGACCAATTCCATTAACTTACTTCAGAAGTTGAAGTGGTATTTAATTCTGTGACTGGAAGTATGTGTACAAAATAAGTGATACTCATAAGTTCAGTGCTTCTACTAAATTTCCAACATATTTCTTTGTGACTGGAAGGGAACACAGATGCTTTCAATCCCAAACCCAAAGTAACTATTGTGTCACTTCTGATCTGCTTTAATCTTACAACTTTTCTCATGATATCTTATAAATGAGGCTAGTAATTAGCTTTTGTCTATTTTCTAAGTATGTGAAGTATGTGCTTGTGTAATAGCGATGGTAAATATGTCATTATCTATATTATTTATGAATCAGACTGACAAGCTGTAACACAAACATCCCCATCTGGGTAATCTCATTAACAGTTATAGCAGGTAAAAGATGTCAGAGCTCTTGAAATTATCCTTTTAGGTTTTTAAAATAAGAACAAGTGACAAAGAAACAGTCACTTCAGTCTCTCCCTTGAGTTCTTTCCTTGCCTTCCTTTACTCCTTCCTCAGGGTAATTTTGCTCCTTTAACTTCACTTCCTAGGCCCTGGGTAAGCTTGAAGGGGGAAAAATGGTGAAATGATACTCCAGTATCATTATGATGCTGTATACTCTGTGAAATATTTCAGACATATTGCTTTTCATGAAGGTTTTTAAACAATAGCAATAATAATAATGGTCTTCCAAGCCAATAAACTACGAATCAGTAATTGGCATATTTCACATGCTTCTTAACCACAGAACATGCTGCCTCCTCAATAGCTTCAATTTAAGATTTAAACACAATTAAAAAATTGCTCAAGGCTATATTTCTGTTTCAGAATCACCCCCAAGAAAGTAGACATAATATTATGGGTCATTTTATATAGTCAGCATAGTGCTGTGAATTAATGGGCAGCCTAAAAGAAGACAAAGGTCAGACACTAAATTGCACCAATGAAAACTACATACACTCAAATATCTTTCTTGGCAACACCTATCTGAAAGTTGTCACTGAATTTTGCTACTCAGCACGAGACTGTCAAGGAATTTATTAATAGACAAGAATCAGAGCAGTGAATCAAAAATCACAGCGTGTCCTTTGAAGGCCAACAATCTGACACCCATGTTATTTTAAACTCCAGAAGAAGCTAAAGGTTTGCAGGATGGTGCTATTCACTGCTATATTCATGGAACTCAGAAATACCTTAGCAGCTTTTCCCTTTAAGTTTTTTGAGTGTGTGATTGTTAGTAAGATGTGGTAAGGCAGTATCAGTTTATGGGCTAAAAGCAGGTTTAGATTACTATTTCTAAGTTTGCTAGGCTCTTTTTTTTTTAAATGGTGAGAAATAAGAGAACAAGATATATTTCTGATGTCAAAAGACTGAATGTTCAGTAGATCTTGAAACACCATGATAAGTGAGTCATCTATGTTGTACGCTTTGTTGGACAGAAGTTAAGATTGTGGAACATGTGGAAAAGATGTGAGTCTATTTCATGGAACCAAATGAAAGAAATCAATGAAAACAAAATAAAAACCAAGCCTATAAAAGACGAATCAAGCCAGACCAAACCAACTAAAATAAACTAAGCTAAACTAAAAAAAAATTTGAAGCATAGGTGGGAACAAAAGTGAAACCATTAAGTGCTATCTGTTATTAGCCACAATAGTTTTGAATCACAAGTAAGGTAGCTTCTGTTCAAATAAGTTTAGGGGAAAATTACATTGATAGAAATAAATTGTTTCAATACTAATATAAAACTAAATAAAAATTGAGAATTTCAAGTAAATTATAGAGCTGGGAGAAGTTGTGATTTATCCAAAAAAGATGTGTTTCATTGGTATGGATTTGTTTTTTTGGTTTTTTTTTTGATTTTGTATTATACATGATTACATAATTGTTGATCCCCATATGATTACCCCACCAAGCTCCCTTTGTTCTCATTGCCTCCTTTCTTTTTGTTGTTTGTCCATGTTTAGCCCTTTAGTCTTTTTGGTATTCTATTTCCTTTATTTCTCAATATCTCCATTGGCTATTTCACGCACCTTTGACTTGCACCCCTGTTTCTTGTTTCCTGGTGGCTGCTCTTTCTATTGTTTCTGCCTCTTTTTGCTGCTTCCTTCCATTATGTTTCGGGTCTTTGGCTTTGGGGACCGGATTTTCAGTCTTGTATTTTGGTAGAGCTGCTCCTCCATGGGGACAGTCTTTGGCTGATGATGGGTCTCCAAGTCTTCTTTTTAAGATCTGTTAGGCCACTGCCATTTTTCTTTTTTCTTTCTTTTTTTTTTTTTTTAGACTAGGTCTTGCTATTTTTGCCCATGGGCCCCCAGGCTCAAGTTGTCCGAGGTACCATGGACTCAAGTGTTGCCCAGCCTCAGCTTCCCGGGTAGCTGGGATTACAGGTGTGTGCCACCATGCCCAGCTGTGTATTTTTGGAATTAGGTCTCCCTATATGACCTGGTCGGGACTCAATCTGCGATCCCCAGCCCCAGCCACTTCATAAGCTGAAGCTTGCAGGCACATGTCACCATGCCCAGCTACCACCGCTATTCTGCAGGCATCCGTCCTTTGGCAGCAGGAGTGTGCTGTTCTTTGTTGACTGCATCTCTGTGCCAGGTTTAGGGTCATAGCTCCCAGGGTGAATGGTATGCAACCCTCTTTCTCATGTTTGTTCTCACAGTTCATTGCTCTATGAACTTGCCTTGCTCTTTTTTGAGTCCAGTCTTAGAAGCATGTGTTTTTAGAGTCTTTCTTGGTGTTCCTTGTCTCTTCTGTTTCTTTGAAGTTTTGTCTGGCTGTACTTATTGCTGGTGTGGGCGGCTAGGCGGAGTGGAGGTTAACCGAGAGCGGTCTGTGGCAAACTATCCCCCCCCCCCCATTGCTATTGCCAAGTACACAGCATTGATCGGCGATATATTGATAACCATGAACATGGCAACTGAAAAGAGCATCTATTCATACATTGAATATAATAACATACAAATATTCTAAAAGAATACATAGACTCCATTTTGTAAATGACTTTTACTTAGTCAGTTTTGAAAGTAGCTGCTCTGACTTCATTGTTTCCTTTCATATTTGCGATTATATAAAGATCTTGATGGCAGAGCACACAGAATTTGATAAATCATGTAATTTGCTAGTGGCATGGTATTTAAGAGTGTCATATTTATTCTTAATTTTTCAATATATTCAAACAACCTTTTCCCTGATCTAAATCATATAATGAAGTTGTTGTTACTCTTCTATTTGATGTTTTACTTAAAAGTTCTGTTTCTATATGATTTCATCATAAATGCATATTATAATGTCTCAATTAGTATAAGTGCACTTTTTAAGGGATCAACATTTGCAGTTAAATATCATTAAACCTCAATTTAAAAAAAAATCTCATTTGCCACCTAGATTTTTCTCTTTTACTCTAGGGAAAAAAAGACATCTTTCGAATGAAACAATTTTTGTACTTCTAGAAAATTATATAGCAAAAACTGTTGTTATCATTATTATTGTCACTATACTCATTGTACCTTTATACATCTATTCAGGTGTACAAATATTTTTTCTCAAATTTACTTCTCTTTGATTATAATGGAACTAAATTTTCTTCCTTGACTTGCAAATTTCTTGATACCTTGGCTTTTTTCTAGCTTCCTTTTAGAAAACAGAAATCATGATCTAACATTTGCAAATCTAAGAAATCTATGTAGATTTTATCACTGTTTTTACATAGTAGCATGTTGTGAACCACAATGTAAGTGATCCACCCCAATAGTCACTATTTCTTGAGCATGTGTGTATTTCCAGTTCCATGAGAAAAATATTTTGGTACTGAATAGGACAAACTTCTCCACCTTGAAACACTGGTCATGGTAATTTATTTAAAGCTTCAGCACATTTGTAAGGGGTTGTTTTTCTTGGTGGTATAATTTAGAGTAAAAAACTAATCGATGAGTAATTAAAACACTATTTTAGATAGTTGTCAGATATAGAACAAAGTAGATATAGGGAAGTTTAATTAATTAATATCCTCCAGGCTCTATCGTGCTTTATCAGGATTTCTTATTTGATATGACAAAATCTTAGGGCTGTTTTGATTTTAAATAAAGAAAATCAACTTTAGCTTAAGGATAAAAGGATGATTTATTGTGAGGTTATGTAGGAATCTCACAGAAAAACAGGAGAGAACTTAATTACCTCAGCAAGTACAACTGTCAAGAAATCAGATGATCTTTATTTTTATCCTTTTTCTCTGCCTATTTAGGTTTTTTTTTTTCATTGTTCAGTCTCTACTTCCATTAAGAGTTGTGAAGAAAACATGGTTGCTAATGGCTCTTACCATGAAAATTTGTAGAAACCTGTTCCTAGACTCTTATAATTACCAATTCTTAGAACTATATCTGAGAGACCAACTAATGTCGGAAATTTTCTTGTGATTTGCTTTTCAAAACAGTTGTGGATTTTGTTTTTAAGAAAGCAAGTACTGGCTAGACACGATGGCTCATGCCTGTAAGCTTCATGCCTATGAAGCAGCCGGGCCTAGGGATCGCGGTTCGAGTCCCGTCAGGGGCCTGTAGCGAGCCCTAGTTCCAAAAAAAATAGCTGGGCATGGTGGCGCATGCCTGTAATCCCAACTACCTGGGAAGCTAAGGCTGGGGATTGCTTAAGTCCGTGGTACCTGGTACCCCGGACAACGAGAGCCTGCGGTTACACGGGCAAAAATAGGGAGACCTAGTCTCAAAAAAAAAAAAAAAAAGAAAAAGAAAAGAAAGCAAGTACTGAACAGTAAACTGGCCTTGTCTTTTTCTTTATTACACAACTTCTTTATGTATGATCATTAAGTATGATAAGTATGATATTAAGTATGATCATTAAATTAAATTATTAGTCTACTAAATTCTTTTTCACTCCCCAGAGTCTGATGAAAGGTCTATGGACTCTTTAGAACAGTCTCAATACATGTCTTTTGAATGATAGAAATTTTTTACTTTACCTTGCCTTATCATTTCTTTTATCTCCCTTTTCCATTTATTTATATGGTTTTCATAATCTTTCCAGTAAGGATTGGAATAGTTAGAACATGTAGATATGTATGATTTTTAAATGCTCTTGAAAGGAATTGTGATGATTTTTTTTTCACAAAGGGAATTATATTATAAACATATATATAGGGAGAGAATATATATTCTATAGTGAATATAATAGAATTTATTTTAGTACAAATTTCTCTAACTTTGAATGAGAAATGGTATTTAACTTTATTTTATAAGTAATAAATTTTTGAGCAGGAAGGACATAAAGAAAATTAATTTTTAGATAATGCAAATTAATCTTTGACAGGTTAAAGTAGATGTTTAAGATCATTCAACTATTCAGTAGAAAAAAGTATGAACTAACACACAGGTTGTCAACTCAACTTCATCACCTGTCACTGTGGTGCTTCTGAGTCAATGTTTACAAAGTCTGTTTCTTACTTTCTTGATAAGTTAGATCATAAATACCTCTTATAGCAATTGTCTAATAAGTCATGCAAAGTGCAAAATGATACAATTTTGAGTTAATACTTGAAGAAATTGGAGAAAGTTACTTTTTCCTTGCTACTGTGATATCTGAAGTTAATAAATATAATTAAAGGAAAAAGACAAGTAGGAATATTTAGAGTCAGAGATCCAAAGACTAGGACTCGAACTATAATCTGATAGATATTCAGTATGCAATAGAGTGAAAAACTTCTTAATTGACTTGAGTAGAATAAGTTGCCACTTTCTCTTCAAGAACCCAACTAATCACTTTGATAAAATTATGTAAATACTATGGAATTTTATTTTATTATGTAATTAGAAGATTCACCCAATGTATTGACAGTTTTAGTTCAAGATGCCAAAAGAGAAAAATACTGATAATTTGTTATGTTTTAACATGTATTTGTTGATATTATAATATATGCATTAATATACTTTTTACCATAAATAATTGTCAATACACTATATAGCTGACATTTATCTAGGAACTGAAGATACATTATTAATTACTGAGTAAAAACTGGCAAAACTGTAGCAAATTTTAGATATTTATTGATCTTGTTTTTAATCTAAATTTTTATATTTCTATTATTAAGAAAATGTAGTTGGGTTTTTGCTTATAAATGTGCCTATGTTCTTCTCTTGATTATTAAATATTTAAGCAAAAGTTTTTCAATTACTTGAACATGTACATTTGCACAGTATAGCTAATGGTATCCATAGTTTTAAATGTTGGTGTATAAGTCTTTTCAATGAATTAACACATGAAAATTAGGGCCCATGGACTTTCACAAGTTTATCTAATTACACCAAATTTTGAAAAAAAAAATAGTCTAACTGTACAATCTCAAGCATTCATCTTCAATGTTTAGTGCCATTTAATGTTTATACTTTCAATGAAATATATTTCTACTGATAAATTTTAAGATTTTTTGACAAAACAAAAACATGATGATTTTTGTCATATGAGCAAGACTGCAAAGAAATGGTACATTCACTCTTTGGATTAGCTGAAATATCCATCTTTACCACCTTGAATTTATGTTCCCCATGCTCAGATCTTTGACTTGAACTCAGATGTACACTTTCATCAGCTGCCATACCCTCTGCTCACCCCCATTTCAGGGGTTTGTAATTGAAGTAAACGAAACCATTGGCTTCTCTTCCTCAGTTTACAGATGGCAGACTTCTCAGCCTACATAATGTATAAGCCAATTCCTATATTAAGTTTTCTCTTATATATGAGTATTCTATTGTTTCTTTTTCTCTAGAGAAATTTGACTAATATACAGCTATTCAATTCAACTATATAGCTTGTTTTTTTGCCTGCTACAACTATCAATTACTAACAGAAGTATGTTGAAACATCCAGCTCTAAAGGTATATTTATGTTTTATCTTGCAGTTCTATAAAATTTTACTAGATGTATTTTGACACTACATTGTTAGTCGCATACACATTAAAATTGTTATGTCTTTTTGAAAATCGAATCTTTATCAAATGTAATGCACCTCACTAAGTCTCAAAATTTTACTTGATTTGAGGTAAGTTTTGTCTGGAAGAATATTGCTACTCCAGTTTTCTTTTCATTAACGTGACACGAAATATTTCTCTAGTCTTTTACTTTTAATCCATTTGTGTCTTTATATTTGACATGCTTTTCTTTTAGACAACTTGTGTTGTTACATTTTTTAACTTGCTTCAACAGTGTTTCCTTTTTTAAATAAATTTTTATTGAGCTGCCATTGCTTTATAAATTATATCAAGTTCAGGCTACAGCTTTATAGGTAGATTTAGATGATTCACTTTAAAATGACTATTGATATAGTTGAATTTATAGTTAATTTGCATTTGTTTTCTATTCCTTGAATTTACTGACTATATTTCCCCCAATTCTACTTTCAGATTTCAGTTGAGCAATTCATGTGATTCCATTTTCTCTCCTCTTTTAATGCAAGAAGTGAACTTCTTTTTTAATTTATTTGTGATTGCCCCAGATTTTTCAGCATATATTTGTACTAATTCTATATCAACTTTCTATAGCACTATGCTGTTTCACAGTAAGTCAAATGAATAAATTTTTCTATAACATTTCTTTTAGGCAACATTGGTAATCGTGGACATGATTTCAGGAAAAGGTTCATGGTTCATTCTTCTTTTTTGTTTCCTACCCCACTCATCCCTTAGTAGTCTTAGTTATGCAGTGATATAAACAGGGCTTTCAGAAAACAAAACAAAACAAAACAAAAAAGGAGTTCTTAAAACCAATAGTGTTGTACACCAATATTAAAACCATTTTAAAAATGTTTAAAAGAATAGTATTTTTAATTCTCTCCAAGTGCTATTATATATTAACTTCTTGATAATTACTTAATGTACAACTATTAAGTGAAACTATTATCTCTGAAACCAATCAGTAAAAATAAATTTTTTCTTATTTTAATTTATTTTTTTCCCAAGAAATCTAAAACTATTGATTATTATTAAGTCCTACATCCCTCTGAAACTATTGATTGTGTTTGATTTTTTGAGAAAGTAAGAATTTTATATTAAAATTATTAGCAAACTTCATTGACTTTAAGGAACCTATCTATTCATGTTTGCAGGCAGAATTGCATCTTAAGTCTAGTTTCAAAGACTCCATTATAATAAAGTTGACTTCATAATCACTAATTATAAAAAGAACATGTTCCCCAAACTTATTAATTGGGAGATATCAACTGTAGTATTGCCATAATCACCAAGGGTAAAGCATTCTTAGTAAAAAATAAGTATCAATTATAAACATACAGATAAGAGAGTACACAGGTTTTAAAGATCCTAATAGTAGAAACAAAGGTAACTCAACTTCAAAGGAAGTTAAGAATTACACAAAAATGTCAATCAACATTGGATTTCTATGATAAAAAAGCAGCCATAATTATCCCATACTTATTGACTGATTTCAAAATAAAATCTAGTATTCCTCAAGGTCAAAATACTGATATCTTTATTGATTAATTCCATGACAGGTCAAGTTGTTCTCCAAAAGATAAAGTTAATGGCCTCAATGGTGTGAACGATTCCAATGAACACAGGAAAATGAATATGATGTTCATTGAGTGTATTGTGTAACTTATGACAATTAAAACATCTTTTTTTTTTCTTGGAACTACTTTGCATGTATATATGCATATATATATGAAATGGTAACATCACTTGAATTTTTGTATAAGTATATACACTTGAATAAACATATTGGAATGTATTGGAATGTATTAACCAGTGCCTTATATGGTAATAGATACTGATATTATCAGTGGGAGTGACCTATTATAAATTATATGTTATATAATTTCTCATTTTGGATAATACTAATGAATTTTGTAAATACATATTCTTTATATTTTTATACTTTTATTTTATGTAAAGTCTTAGAAGTTAAGTTGCAGATAAAGAACATCATTCACCATCTGATTTGAAGGAACTTGTTAACGTAGTTGGGCTATAACTTGGCTTAAGAGCCAAGTATTATACTGAGGACAGAATTCTATGTGGTCCTGGTTAGCTGTAATACCAGAAAGCTATGTGCTTATATAATAAAGGGAAAACTAGAATGCATGGCATACATTCACCTCATATATCTGCACACATATGCAAAAGAGCATTTTTTGAATCGATGCTGAGTGAACAGAAGAACTTAGTGCCGTTGTTAACAGAATTTCCCTGATATAGATTTACAAGTAAATTTTACATCTTTAATTAATAAATATATTGAGAATAATATTATAGCACATTCTCACTTTTGGTAATTTGATTACATGTATTCACTAACTTTCAACTTAGCGATTAAAATAAGATATTTGTTGTATGGCACATTGAAATTAGTCTGCCACTGATTTCTGTTATTCATTAAGACTATTTGTCTTTAGTACTTTGGGTGATTATCTTGATGTGTCTAGGTCTGGGTTTCTTTTTATTAACAATATTTGTGCTCCCTAGAGTTCATGAATATAGTCATTATTTTATATCATCACTTTCTCAAATGTCACTTGAAAGTTAGCTCATAGTTTCCATTTTTTGTAATATTTGCTGGATTCTGGATATTTTTTGAAGATTTAATTTCTGGCATACTATTATCTCCTGAAATGGCAATTTGTAGATAAGCATATATATTGGGTTTTGAACTTCAGATATTTTATTGTTCTATCTTTCTTAGAGAACTTTCCTTTGATCCTTTAAAATATTTTTATTTAAGCTCCTATTATTTGTAACTATTTTATTATGTGCAAACAATTCCCTCATCTGAAATTTTTTCAGCTCTCATTCTGATACTAGTTTTTGGTTGTGTGTGTGTGTGTGTGTGTGTGTGTGTGTATCTTGTACTATATGACTGTGTGCATACTGGTGCATACTGTGTGTATGTTATTCATTTTCCCTACAGCTTTTATCTATATGTAATTTCTGAAGTTTAACTGAGAAACTGCACTAGC
The DNA here is from genome assembly GCA_004024945.1 of Uropsilus gracilis. Classification (NCBI taxonomy): domain Eukaryota; kingdom Metazoa; phylum Chordata; class Mammalia; order Eulipotyphla; family Talpidae; genus Uropsilus; species Uropsilus gracilis. The sequence goes on along the minus strand of PVHY01001512.1, from coordinate 113,658 downwards.
TTCATTGGACCCATCAAGATAGTAAAGATCTGGAATATTTTTAACAAAGTCATCAGTTCAGAATTTCTTGGACACAAAGTGGTATTTATTTCCATTTCCTCTGCACTGATGATTTATCCAGGTGGAGCAGCCAGCTTAATGTGGTTGTTTTCTTATTAAATTGAATTACTTTGGTAGGCCTTGGGCCCTGTGAGATCATGAAAATCAGAAGTTACCATTCACTTGATTTGGAAAACACCTTCAAGGCAAAAACAGAGTTAAGCGATGAATGAAGTGTGACTCTTAAGAGTTAAGAAAATTCGGAGCTTGAGCAAAATAGACCAAGTATTGTTAAAATTGAAAACCAAACCAAATTATTTACTGTAAGAAATGATGATACAAGCACTTACTAATACAGATATTAGGATATACATTTATAAAATTTTTTGACTAATATTTATATTAACTAATATTTTGCAGCTTACATTTAAGTGTGAAAATTATTATTTTTAACAAAAGTAGAGAGTAATGAAGCAGGCCTACCATAGACCTAGCAAGAGAGCATAAGCCTAAGCATTGGGTACTTAAGTGGCTAAGCATTAGGAAATAATACAATTTATTACTGTGCAGGAGAAAGGAAGTCAATTCCCTCAGAGTAATGAATACATGGAAGTCATTTCTGATTATACTAGAGGGAAACAAAACTAAACACTATGACTTTTTTGATAGTTAATATAAATTGCAGTTAAGATTGTCATTTTAACACTTGATTTTAGTCAAAAGGACGAGAAGCAATTAGGCATTTTAACAGTGCTAATTCTTCCATTCCACAAACTGGAACATCTTTCCATTTTTTGTAGTCTTCTTCTGATTCTTTTAAGAGTATCATGTAATTTTCATTCTATACATCTTCACTGCCTTTCTTAAGGTTACTCCTAAACATTTATATTATTTGATGTTATAGTAAAAGGGATTACTTTCTTGATGTACGTTTCTTCTAATTCACTGTTTGCATACAAACAGTGATATACAAAGATAACTGATTTTTGTGGATTGATTTTTGAATCTACTACTTCACAGTAGTAATTAATTTCTTTGAGTAGTTTCTTAGTGGTGCCCTATGTATATTGTCATGGCATTTATAAAAGGTGATAGCTTTATGTTTTCTTTCCCTATTTGGATTATATTTTATATTTTCTTGTCAAGTTGCATTAGCCAGCACATTAAATATTATTCTGAGTAGTAATAAAAGTGAAGATTCTTGTCTTTATATTAGAGAAAAAAATTCTTTCAAGTCATCATTGATAATGTTGTTAGCTATCAATTTGTGACATAGTTTTTATAATGTTTAGATATACCACTTCAAGCCCCATTTTTGGGGAATTTTATCATAAATGGCTGTTGAATCACATCAAATGCTTTCTCTGCAACTATTGAAATAATCACATAATTTTTATATTTCCTCATTGATGAGTTGAGTTAAATTAACTGATTTTCAGCTAAATGATTATGAAAGAATGTTAATACCTGAAAATCAGACATCTCAAGTGGGTTATGAGTAATATGAAAAACCTAAAAGAGCAGTATTTGAGTCAAAAAAGTATGTAGAGAAATCCGTAAGTGAAGGAATCAGATTAAATACAGTCTCTACATCACTCTAATAGTTTTTAAAAAGAATTTTTAGAATTCTTTTAAAATTAAAAAGAATTTAAAAAATAATTAGAAATTAATAATACATTTTGTTAGTATTGTACTTGAATTATTCTATCTAAAATATATTTAATTTTTATATAGTCATTAAATCCTTATTGTACTTGTGAATTTAAAACTCATTAGGTGAATAATTCCTGTATTTTGGTAATACCCAAAATGAGCAAACTAAGGATTTATTTGATAGTCTATAAAATATTTATGCACTTTCCATTTATGCAGGTTATCTGTACATGTGTATTTATTATTTAAATAATGTATGCATTCATATTCTTACATTAATATAAAATAACACAGTCTACATATTAAAGCAAGATGATTTCCACCCAACAGTGGTAACTGAGGCATTATCACCCCTTCCATTTGTGACCTCAATGATAATAATTTCAATCCTGATATATCTACAATGCATGCTTTAGGTAATGAAACATAGAAATGTTTTTAGGAGCAATGAAATATCTGACCTCATCAAGTGCTCATTATAATAATATTCTGTAAGATTTAAAGATTCGTTTGAAAATGAGAACATAGCAATGATTGAAAGGGAGAATTTTCCATTTTCACAGCTCCAAGAGAAAAAATTGCCAGGGAAGGTCACATGGGGGTTGAAGTTAGAGACAGGATAAAACACGCTGGAACTATTGGAAGCAGCTTATGGATGGCAAGTAGGGTATGAATTAACTGCTCTGAATATTTCCTGTGCTTGCAGATATAAAGTTACTCTTAAGTATCTGTTACCTGACCATAGGACTGATAAGTTATGTGTTTCTTGGGTTCGAGCTGGAGAACCTGTCTAGAGAAGAAATAGGGCGTCGCCATAATCAGCCTGTAAAGAAAGAAAGCTAGTTGACCACAGTCTCTTCTAAACTAAGTGAAAACAATGTTTAAATATCACATAATTGTATGATTTTTAAAAAATATTTTGATGTATAAAGTTTTATTATGGTCCCTTCCATGAATGAAAAGACATTCAATATTTTAGCTTGCTTATTCACATTTTCAGCTGCAAAATTTTTCTCTTGCTCTATCAAACTGTAGCATAGATTCAACATTGCATATGATGAAATCATGAAAAAAAAATGTTGATCTTGACATAACATAAAGACCCACCCCACAAAACTTGACTTCTTGATTGGTATGGAACATTGTGAATAACATATCATGTGATTTTTAATTGTCCTTGATATATCAGCTTATCTCAGAGTTTGACTTTCTTGTTTTCTGAAATTTTTTTACTATAGCAGGTATGTTGGTAAGACCTTGTGCCTCCTACTCCAAAGTCTGTATGAGTTCCCTAAAGTATAAACCTGGGTGGGTTGAGCCATTTTTACAAGGGTATCTAAGAAGACTCAAAAACTATAATTTTGATGTAAATTGAGCTTTCCACTCTTTCTGTATGTTACTAACAGGAACTTGCATTTTGCTTTCACTTCTAACTTCTTATTGACAAGCTGAATAGTCACAACAGTCAGAGAAGCTGAATCAAATTGGAAACTGGCTGAAATAAATTATACTTTTTATGCATTTGGATGATCCTACAACTCTTATCTAAAATTTGAAAATAGAATATATATGTTAACTATACATTTTCTAAGCAGAATAATGATGAAAGAACAATAGAAAATTCAAGATCTCTCTTTTTTCAAAAACTATCAAAATTTTATACTATCTGAAAATATTTGTAGTTATTTGTAGACAGTTTTATTTTTAGAAATTATATACTCTGGGACAAGATCATTATCACCAAAGGCTGCATAATGTATGCTAAGTCAATTTAAGCATTGAAAGGGAGGAAGATATATGATCACAGGGAAGCAAAATCATTCCTTGATATTCTCTGGAAATATTTTATTTTTATATTGCTGATTCAAGTTTAGGAACTGGATATTTTCCTGAATATGGAAAATGCCTAAAGTGTTCTTTCAGTTATCACCCCTATTGCTAATAAATCAGTATGGTACAACTTTCAATAAAGTTAGCGAGAAAACACAGCAATCTTGATATATATGAGAAATGCACCTTATGCTACAGCAATATGAATATGCTATTATTTAATTTCAATGAAGAATAGTGAAGGTGAGAATAATGTTCTGATTCCAGGGTAACTGTGGATTTTAACTGCTTTAATAATTTTAATTTCAGTTTCCAACCTAGAAATTATAAATCATCTACTTCTGTGTATCTGGAAAGGTTCCTATAATTGTTAGTTGAGATGCTAGTTTAAAAAATGACTTCGGAATATATTAAAGTATTAATATATGTTAAATGACTTTTGATTACCATGCATGCTAAAATTGTACAATATACATGAAAATTTGACCATTTTATGTTCAAATCACTTCAAAATATATAATCTTGTCAGAAGCATATATAAGTAATTATAATAAGTGCTCTAATATATTGTTTGCTAATATCATTGGAATATTAAACACTAATATTACAAGTTAGGCACTGTTTGGAATACTGAATTTATTTTAAATTAACTGAATGCTTATTCATAACAACCCTATGAAATAACTATTCTGGAATGACTATAAGGATACATTTTTAATTGCATCATGACAATAAAGGCATCAATCTTGCTTTCTTGAAAGTTTCATCTTATTTTATATAACAAATGCGTAATATTATTCAATGCAACCATAAGATTTCATTAGATAATAAAAAAATTGGGGTTATCCACAGAAAAACTTTAAGGTTACCAATGTTTTTTCAAGTTACATGTTTAGTTATCTATACATTAATCTTGTGAGGATACCAAATAAAACTTAATTTGATAAATTTGATTCTTAAAGATAAATTCCTATTTTATTTCAAAACGCTTATATTTCATTTTTATTTTCTAGGAGAAATCAATATGCATATCCTTTTAGTTCAGATGTTCTGATTCCTATGTGTAATATAAAGAATGCTGAGATATAAATCGTCAGTCTCTTTGCCTGAAAACTAAAGGGTTTGGACTCAATCATATTAACGGTTCTATCCTGCCATAAAATTCTATAGGGTTGTGAGCAAACAGTCAGTTCACTGATACCAGATGAATTTCATGGAGTTATTACCTTATACTCCAAGCAGAAGCCTTGCTTTGCAGAACCTTCCTAAATTATCATCCAGTTTCACTTAAAAAGGAACAAAGATTTCAGTCATCTTTTCTCTTGACTCCTTCATTACAAATTAAATTTTTCTACATCCAACCTTATTAAAAATAGATGGATATAGTTAAAATTTACTTGGATATTTCTTCATACCGTAAATAGCCAATTTGTTTTGTTTACTAATCACTGTATAACATCAAATATGCCTTATTCTTTGATATATCTTGCTTCAAATAAGTAATCATCACAGTTTGGAATCTATTTGCACCAAGGAAAGAATTGAGAGACAACCCTTTATTTTCCACAAGAAATCAAATACAACCAGTGAACAGATTCTATTGAAGGATGCTAATACTTGATGTTATTAGGACTAAACATATAACCCTTTTTCTAAATCTAACCTCTTTTCTAAATCTAACATCTTGATCTAATCTAATGCAATAACACTTGCTATTAACACTAGACATATAATCAGCGTTGCCTCTACTCATTATATGTTTATCAATTATTAGGGAGACATACTTTTATTTAAGATCAATGTAATTATATAAGTGATTTTAAATAGCTCAAAATTTCTGAAATAAAGGAATCTCATTACAAATTTTGTCTAACGTAATTTACAATAAATTGTTGTCCATACTTTAGAGAGCAGTTATGTAGTATTTTAAAATAAAATAGCATGTTCTTCCTCCTCTTCCCATATTCATCTGCTCTTTTATTTAATGTTGGCAACAATTGCCCTGAGAGGTTTCTCTGTGAGCCTCACTAAATTCTCCCAGTGATGTTACTATGTCACATTTGTCTCTGATCATCATGCTTCTGTGCCTCTTTTTCATATGTAGTAAATGTGTTCCCACTTCAAGACTTACTTGCTTATTATTCATTTACTCTTTCAAGAAATTATTCTCAGAAGATAAAGGAAAGAAATTGCCTGAACTGGGGTCTATACTTTATATCCTTTTTACTAAGTTCCTTTCTGGAATGTAGTTGTTCTTATGTAGTTTCTACATTCTGTAGACAGAATAGTACACAAGTAGGCAGGCTATCAGATAAACTATGTGGAAATTCAAAATCTGAAAGGAATCAGAAAGTTAGTTACATCCTCTGAGAATAATTCTTGAAAGAGCAAATGAACAGTAAGTGAATGAGTCCTAAGGCGGGAACAGGTTTACTACATGTGAAGAAGAGGCACTTGCTGACACAGAAGCATGGTGACCAGAGATAAGAGTGGTATAGTGTAGGAATTCCTACAGATTCATCTGATAATCTGCCTACTTACCTACCTGCCATTCTGTCTTTCCAAAATTACATTTAACTATCTGTAGCCTATAATATATTTAATGCATCTATCTTACTACTGATATTAAAAGTCAAACTGAGATCATATATAACTCATTGTTATTTCAAAACAAATCACCAGCATTGGTGATAGTTCATAAAATGTTACTATAGTTTTTACATAGGAAAGGATGAACTTCTTTTGTGGTTTTCTTTTTTGTAGCTAAACATCACCTTTTGTAGTTATAAAATATAAGATAAACAGAAATATGATCCATAGTATTCAGTACAATATGATGCCTAAAACTGATAAAAATTTTATATCACATACAGTAAATTATTTTTGGAAGTTAAAAACATATAAAGGTGGCAAGGAAAAAATACCTTTAAATATAAGTAGGGGAATTGCATTTATCAGCTGTGAAAAGACCATCATTTTCATCAGTTAGCACTAAAAATGTTAGTCCAAGATTAAAGTGTATTTATAAAAATTGAGAAAATCTTAGGAAGTTTTTCTCTATAATTAGTCTAATGTTTGGTCAGTTATTCTCTTAAAATAAAACAATACTACCTTGTCAAGTCAATAGAAGTTATTATTTGTCAAATCACTGATATTATTTGCATATTATTTTCCATGGATTTAGTATGTCATATTGGTCAATAAAAATCATGTATTATATTTGTCTAAACTTCCCTATTAGAAGATGGGGTGCTTAGTCTAAGGATCTAAGAATTTAACCTGTGAAGTTCACATAAATTATTCTATGCCAAAAGGCGATGATAGTGAACAAATTTTGAGATGCATATTTTTGAGAAATGCAAAATTTGAGAACAAATTTTGATTCTACATAGGTGACTTTACTCACCTATTTAAAAAAATCATTTTGTAATAATATTAATAGTTATTCAAACATTTATATCATTAATTTGACTGAATACAATAAAATAATTATTTGACAAAATTCACAAGGTAATATAAGGATCAGTGATTAGAAATAGTTAAATCATCATTCTTTCTGAATGTTTTTCACAATAAATTGTGCCACTTAAGACCTATCATATTTTTTATAATTTCTTAAATTTGAATAGGGATGCTCTTTCAATACTAGTTCATAATTTTCTTCTCAAAATCTTAGAGTAACCTGAAGTCCTACTAGATAGATCTTTTTCAACAATGTTGAATTAGGAAAGAAAACAAGGTCAAAACAAAGTCACTGAAAGTCTCACACCCTAGCATGCTACTCTTTGGAATTGATGAATAGTTTCAATTTTCTCAGTTCTATGACAAAGAGAATTGGAGCAGTTCTGTGGAGATCCATAAGAAGTTGACTGTAGCCAGATGAAAAATGACATTTCTTGTGCTGTTATTGGCAAGGTTAAAACTTTTTATAAATAAAAAGGTTAGACTTTTCTCAGAATTCAGTTAGTTTCTGAGTAGTATTGACTAGATGATGGGGCATTTGGGGAAACTCTATGAAGAGTTAACTACATGTGGAGATATCTACAAATAAACTAAATTTATTTGGAGAAACAAACATTGTAGTTTATCTACAATATAGTTCCCTTGTTGAATTAGTAGAGGTACAAAACAATCTTTTACTCCCATAACAGGTTATTCTGAAGATCATGATGGTTTTATTGTTGTATATGAAAATATTTTAAAGGCAAAAAATGAGATAAAAAAATTTGATTTAATAAAAAAACAAGGAATCTAAAATTGCATTTTACTCTTAATTTTATGGATAACAGCACACATTACATAGACAATCCACTTCTTCGAGCCTAACTTTCTGGTCTACAAAGTTACAGACTTAAAATAATTCCCAAGATTCTCTGCAGAACATTTCTCTAAAATTTATTTGAATTGTGAACATATTATAAAATGTTCTGGAAACAAATTTGGTCTAGCAAATAAGAGAGCCAAACTATATATACATGAGTTTGAAATCTAAAAATTAACTTCAAAATCTGTGGTTGTGTGTACAGCAAGTGCTCTCAACCCTCTCTAATGATCATGGAGCTGGATAAAGTTGATATAAGCGGTAGATCCTCAATTGTTCCATCTCTACACTAGAGCCTTTAGAAAGGAAACATTTAAATCTTTGCATTCCATTACTCTGAACATGGGTAATACCAATGTATATTTAGGCTAAACTAACTTGGATAGAGGAGGCCACCTGTCAAAAATAATTACGTTTAATTTCAATGATTCACTGTTCTTACATATATAAACTAAATTCAAACTTGTGATTGTTGCAACAATAGTCATAGAGTAAAATCTATCAGACAACTCTCACCTCAAATCCTCGTTTTGATTATCTAGTAAACTCTGTTAACTATCATCAAAATTTTTATTTTAGTGAAAGGAAGAGCACAGTTTTACTGTGGCCATTTTAGGATTTTGCTGAAAGGAGGGTGGCTTTCTTCTCTAGTAAATATAGATCTTAATCATGACAGTTTGATGATATCAAATGATAGAAATCAGTCATGTTCTGTTCTTCATATTCTTTCCTGTATCTATGACATTTTAATCAATATCCAGCTCTTATTCATTCCTCTGTTGATGAAGTGAATTTTTGTTCAAGTATGTGAGTAATTCAATAGTTTCTCAAAATTGACAAAGCTCTACAGTTTTAAAGATTTTTGTTTTCCATACCTCTTTTTACTTTAGTCCAGGGCAAAAATATTAGATGATAATGGAAATAAATCCAGTAACAATTTCCTTATCTTCCCAAGCATCAAAGTATTGGTGACTTCATTCTTAAATACAATAATGATGTGTAAAGATAACTCCAGCATTGAAACAATTTTCACAGAAATATCGTAACATATAACATATGTCTATTAGTGTATATTTAGAGAATCTTGTGTCAAAATAAATAAAACTGATCAAAATTCATTTTATTTTATACTCAAATTGGTAAGATTGAAATCAGTTCTGGCCAAGGGAAAATTTCTGTATTACTCTGAAAGAACAAAATATTCATATGCGATTAACTGTACAATGAATATTGAGTTTTCTGAATATATTTAATTTGAGTTTTTGCTTTCCATTTCTGCACTAGTTACTACTTTATAAAGAATAATTTCAAATATTTTTAAAATATAATATGTTTAGATTTAGTTTGGGCATTTCAAAATATCTCAAAAAATTAAAGTTACATATAAATGGCATATATGTTAAATTTACAACTCAATATTCATAGTGAAACTAACCTTTTAAATTAATAGACTTTTATTTAATATTGTTTTTCATATATAATTTTAGGATTTTGTTGATTATACTGGCTACCTTGTATTATTCATTAATTGCAAACAAATTTTGCTATTTTTAATCATCAATCATAGCTGACATATACTTACATTATTTCCTTAATGTTTAAAGGATCAGTAATTAAACTTGAGATGTTTAATTAAGTGGATATGATTGGTTTTCAAAATTGTGTGACCTTTGATATCATTTCCTAAAATAAAATTTCAGATCAAACAGACATCTTGATAACAATGTTTCTACTCTGAATTAGCATTGGTGCTCAGTGTTTTCACATGCTTATTAGTATTTGGAAAGTTTAACCTGTTAATTCAAAAAAACATGCTTTTTTTTATGCTAACTTTGATTAGGTGCACTGTATTTAATCAGCAACACAGTATCATATTAACATGATGATTCCTGACATTAAAACTGCAAGGAGAACCTAGAGATTGGAGTCAGGGATTATTTCTTAATATTAGATACTGAACAATTGAATAGAGGATCAGAGACAGGAGATTAAAGTCATCTTATAATGATGCTTAGATTACATTAGAGACGTCAACTTTTATAGCTGTTTGTTCCTCTATCACATAAAGTATATCTATAACAAAATGGTACTTTATGCTTAATTTATAATATTGATCTGCCAATATTTTTATTTATTTTTTGCATTTTAACCTAAAATTTCCTAAATCATGATTTACAATCATATATGCCTCACATTAATTAGAACTATAAGATGAATTTGAAGCTATTTCTTTCATTATTACTTTCCCATAATGGTCTCATAGTAACCACTTTTTATACTATCTCAAATAGTTGCTGTTGTTATTATTAGTAAGGTTTCATTCTTATGTTTAAGATAAATTTAAAAAAGAACTATGACGAACTATTTACTATGCAGCAAGGATAAGACTTTTTGGAGGAACAAGTGTAAGATCTCTTATGCTTTTATTTGATTCATTGCTTTTACTACTAGTTATTTGAATCTGATGCTAATTCTTTATTTTCAGCACTGATAAGAATCTTTTTTCTTAAATTTCTTTTTCAAAACATAAATTCACTGTTTTCTGATATACTTAAGATGAAAGACATTACCACTAAAACAAAACTGTGTCCTTAAATGCTTAATCAAAGGTATTATCCTTGCTCTGGAAAGTATTTCTTAATAGATCATATTTTCTTCACTTGATTTTCCTGTTGAAAAATTCAACTTTTGTGAACACTAATGATCATATCAAATTTAGCAATTGTATTAAGATCTAATTCTTCAAATTTATCTCTGATTTTAAAAAATATGCAGAATATAATACAAAAAAAATCCAAATTAAGGCTAACAAGTCACTGTGGTTTTGATACACTTACTACTAATAGTACAAACATTAGCAAATGTGTTTACTCAAAGTTTCAATTCACCAAAGAGGGTCACAGGTTATGGACACAAAAAGAACTAACCAAATACCCACATTCATCTGTTCTCTCAAATCACTGGACCACTGATGCCGACACCAATTGCTGCCCAGAGAGCTTTAGAAGATGTGCTATTGACCTTGTTCACTGCAAAATGGCAAAGCCTAGTCTGCAAAGAGGCCTTTTGGACAACTAAATGCAACTGTAGGTTACATTTTGTACTTATCATCATTTCTACAAAAAGTGTGTGGCTTTTGCCACTATCACCAGACATTTGATAACAACATATTTACATAACACCCTTCCTATTTTTTACTTGAGTGTATATTGGAATAGAGAGAATAAGGGTGGGAATGTTTTATTTGCTTTAAAATTATGTCCTGCAATTATAACCTTTTCCTCCCAAGAATATATGCAATTAAGGAACTACTTTGTTATATAATCTATACATGGACTATGCCAGGAAACTCCTTTTGCTACCTTTCCAGTATTAATAATGGTGAAACCTATCTTACTTTTTCCAGATGGTAAGGTCTTTTTAATGCTAAGTGTGTATGAGGGCATTTGTTATTCTTATAAAAGGAATTCCATGAGTAACAAATACTAAAGTGCTTGGGATAGGAGAGTCTATAAAATCACAACTGTCTCTCCATCTGTAGAGCACCTGTCCTCTGTGGAGAAAGGACATTTAGAGAAAAGCAATATAATGGGATTGTTTTGATGAAAATTATCCGACATTAAGTAAAAAGACTGTACAAATCATTTGGACAATAAAATCTTCTCTTTCTCGAATATCATGTTTTGATAATACTACTAGAATTTCCAAGTAATTTGCTTAGCAAATGAATTAGAAGTACAACACATTAAAATTACAAAATTAAGTTTTCATAATATATCTGTCTCTATAGGCTGAACTATTAGCATTATCAGTGTTGTTACTTCTTGAAGTGTTTGTACTAATGGAATAAGAGATAATCTGATCGTTTTAAGATTATACTTCTATAAAGTAAAAAAGTTTATTAAATAAAATTTGCTCTAATATTTAAAATGATTTATGTGTACATTTTAAAATTTAGGTATTATTAAAACACAGCAAATTGCCACATTTTATGTAATTCAAATATATAAAGTAAATGTAATTTCAAGCATGTTATGTATGTTAGATGAAACAAGAAAAGGCACAGATTAGTTTTGACATATCTTTACAGTAGTCAAGTCAAAATTTTTCGAATTAATGACAGCAGAGTATAACATATTAACATGTATTAGGCAATATAGCTGACTATCTGAATCACCAATGCTATACCCAGTGTTCTGGACTATTTATTATATAATTTATAATGTATAATATACTGGATATCGACACACTCCAGTAAAATAAAAAATGCATAATTATATTCAAAATGATAACTGTTATCAAATCATTAGGACTGATTTGTTGACAGGAAATATCTACTGCTTTGTTGTTGTTTTAGTTTGAAGACAGCCTTCAACATCAGGAGTGGTTCAGATGAAGAGAAAATAAAAAGCCCTTCAGTCAGCTATGCCATACAAGCACATTATATTTTATTTTCAGTATTTTGAGGGTTCTCCACAGTTTTCCACAGTGGATGAACAAGTTTGCATTCCCACCAACAGCATAAAAGTGTTGTTCTTTTCTCTCCACATCCTCACCAGCAACTGTTGTTGCCTGTTTTGTTAGTTTGATTATTTAATGGGTCATTTTTACTGGTATAGGATGGTATCTCTTTGTGGTTTTGATTTATGTTTCCCTGATTATTAGAGATGTTAAGATTTCTTTCATATGCTTATTGGTCATTTCGATTTCTTCTTGAGAAATGTTTTTTTAGCCCTTTCCCCTATTTTATTGACTGGGGTTTTTGCTTTGTATTTAAGTTGTGTACGTTTTTGTGGATCTTTGTTATCAGACCCTTATCATTTGTGTGGAGGGCAAATATTTTCCCCCATTTTGTTGGGTCTTTTTTGTTTTGTTTATTGTCTCTTTTGCTGTGCAGAAACTTTTTAGGTTGATGTAGTCCCAGTTGTTTACATTTTCCTTCATTTTTTAAGCATCTGTAGATGTGTACTGGATGAGATTTCTCTAAGTCTTAGAATATTTTTCCCGTATTTTCTTCTATGTATTTAATGATTTCAGATCTTACGTCCAAGTCTTTTATCCATTTTGAGTTGCTTTTGGTCCATGGTGTAAAGGAGTAGTCTAAATTCATTCTTTTGCACACAGCAGTCCAGTTTTCCAGCATCATTTGTTGAAAGCTATTCTTGTTTGATTATATGTTTTATGCCCCTTTGTCATGGATTAGTTGATCATACATGTGTGGATTTATTTTGGGTTTTCAATTCTGTTCCATTGATTGGTGTGTCTGTTTTAATTCCAGCACCATGCTGTCTTAATTTTTATGGCTTTGTAGTAGAATTTAGTCTGGAAGTGCAATTCTTCTTTTCTCTCTCCTTTTGGTTAGGAGAGCTTTGCCTATTCAAGGTTTTTGTTTTGTTTTGTTTTGTTTTTTTTATGCCATATGTAATTCAATAGTATTTGTTCTATTTCTTTAAGAATGTCATTGGGATTTTTATTGGAATTGCATTGAAACTATAGATTGCTTTTGGTAGGATGGCTATTTTGATAATGTTGATTCTTCCAATCCATGAGCAGGGACTATCTTTCCATATCTTTGTGTCTCCTATTTCTTTTTAACATTTTTTTATAGTTTTCTTTGTCTTTCATTTCTTTTGTTATGTTTATTTGCAGGTATTTAATTTCTGTTGGTAAAATAGCAAATGGAGTGCTTTTCTTAATTTCTTTTTCTTCAGGCTGACTTTTTTGCATATATGAAGGCAACTGGTTTTCGTGTGTTGATTTTATAACCAGCTACCTTACTGAGTTTGTTTATTGTTCTCAGTAGAGTTTTTAAAGTTTTCTATGTAAATCATCATGTTGTCTACAAATTGATAATTTTACTTCTTCTTTCCCTAATTGGATTACTTTTATGTACTTCTCTTGCTTCATTATTACTGCTAGGACTTCCAGAATTATATTGAAAACCATTGGTGAGAGTAGACATCCTTGCCTCATTTCCCATCCCAAAGGGAAGATTTTCAGTTTTTCACAATTTAGGATGTATTGGCTGTGGGTTTGTCATATATTGCTTTTATTGTGTAAAAGTAAGTTCTTTCTATCCCCAGAAATTCAAGGACCTTCATAATAAATGGATGTTTACTTTGTCAAATTCTTTCTCAGCATCTATTGATATGATCATGTGATTTTTTTATTTTTGTTGATGTGTTGGATTTCATTGATTGATTTTTGGGTGTTGAACTATCCTTGTTTCCCTGGAATAAATCCTATTTGGTTGTGGTGTGTTATCTTTCCAATGCATTGTTGGATTCTATTTGCTAGGCTTTTGTTGAGAATTTTAGCATCTGTATTCATTAGGGAGATTGGACTCTAGTTTTCTTTCTTTGTGTTGTCTTTGTTTGATTTTGGTGTTAGTGTGATGTTGGCTCTATAGAATATATTTGGTAGTGTTCCTAATTTCTTTTTTTTTAAAGTTTTTGTAAAATTGGTACCAGTTCATCTCTGAAGGTCTGTTAGAACTCATTGGTAAATTTATCTGGTACAGGGATTTCATTTTTGGAGAATGCTTTTATTACTGTGTCAATTTCATTGATTAATATTCATTTATTTAGAATTTCTTTGTCTTCTATATCCAGTTTTGGATGGATGTATGCTTCTAAAAATTCATCCATCTCATTGAGATTGTTAAAATTGCTAGCATACAGATGGTTGGAGTAATCTCTAATTACTCCGGATTTCTTCTTTGTTCTAATTTCTCCTTTTTTGTGTGATTCTATTTATTTCTGTTTTCGCCCTTCTCTTTGTGAGATTGCCTAGGGGTTTATTTTTTTTTTTTGGTCATCTTTTCAAATAACCAATTTTTTTGTTGTTGTTGGTCTTTTCCATTGCCTTTTTTTTTTCAATTTCATTTAAAACTGCCTGAATTTTAATTATCTTCTTCATTCTACTTGCTTTGAATTTTTCTCTTTTTCTTTGTCTAGTTCTCTCTGATGTGAAATTAGGTTGTTTCTTTGGGTATTTTCTTTTTTCTTGATGCAGGATTGTATTGCTATATACTTCCATTTTATTAATGACTTTAAAGCATCCTATATGTTCTGGAAAGTTGTATCCTCATTGTCATTCATCTTAAAATATTTCTTTATTTTTTCTTTTACTTCCTCATAATGCATTCTTTTTCCAATCATGATGGCTTCAGTGTCCATGAAATGGGAGATTCACAGTGTCTATTTTCAAGGATGATTTCTAGTTTGATACCTTTATGGTCAGAGAAAATAGATGGTATGATTTTAATTTTCATGAATTTGTTGATGCTGATCTGGTAGTCAAGCACATGGTCAATTCTAGAGAATGACCCATGTATACTTGAGAAATACATGTACTCAGCTTTTTGGGTGTGCAATATCCTATAGATGTCTATTAGATTCATTTGGATTAGGTGTTCATTTAGAGTTACTGTGTCCTTGTTTATTTTTTTGTTTTGATGATCTATCTCTTGGTGAGACTGGGGAGTTTAAGTCTTCTACCATGTATGTAATTTCTCTAACATCTTTTTTCAAAGATGTTAGCAATCGTCTGATATGTTTTGGTACTCCTTCATTTGGTGCATATATATTAATAAGTGTTATATCTTCCTAGTGTATTAATCCCCTGATCACTACATAGTGGTCATCTGTGTCTTGTCACATTTTTTAGTTTGAAGTCTATTTTATCAGATATAAGTATAGCTGTACCTGCTATCTTTTGTGTCCATTTGCTTGCAGGATTGTTTTCCAATTGTTTACTGTCAATGTTTGTTATTCTTTAACATTTAGATGTGTTTTCTGGAGAGAGCAAAATGATGACTTCTGGTTTTTAATCCATTCTGTTACTATGTGTCTTTTTATTGGTGCATATAGTCCATTAACATCTAGGGTGATTATTATTATGTATGGTTCATATGTGTCATTTTGTTTATCCTTTTGTTGTTGTATTCATTACCTTGTTATGTTCTTCTTGTTCATTCCTCTACTAGTTTAAATTTTGAAGCTTTTTGTAATGTATCTTGAAGGAGGGTTTAGTATAGTTAAATTTCAGAAGATTTTGTTTGTCTGAAAAGTTTTATCTTTTTTCCATCATAGATGAATGAGAGCTTTGCAGGATAAAGTGTTCTTGCCGGAATTTTTTTTCTTGTGGTTTGTTGAGTATGTTGTTCTATTCTCTTCTTGTCTGGGGTGTTTCTTCTGAGAAATCTGGTGTGAGTCCAATAGATTTTTTTATTGGTTATCTGTTTCTTGCCTCTTGCTTACTTCATTATGTCCTCTTTGTCTTGGATTTTTTTTTTTAAGTTTTACTATTATATGTCTTGCAGTAGTTTTGTTTTCATTGTGGTAATTTGGTGTTCTTCTAGCTTCCTGTGTCTCTATTTTTGTTCCTTGCTTCACATTTGGGAAGTTCTCTTCAATTATTTCCTTGAATAGTTTCTCAGTTCCTTTGTCTCCTCTTCTTCTGGTATTCCCATAATTCTAATGTTTCCTTTACACATGGTGTCAGATTGTTCTTGAAGCCTTTTCTTAGTCTTCTTCCTTTGTACCAATCCCTCCTTTTCTTTACAGATTCCTTTTATCTCTGAGTCTTGGAGAATACTGAAAAGCTCTTCCATTTCTTCTATTCTTTCTTCATGAATTTTCTTAATTTTTTCTATTTTTTTCAAAGTTTCTTTTTAATTCTTTAGTTTGTTGATTGTGTTCTGCTTACCATTGGTTTCCTTCTCTGAATTTTCTCTTAAATTTTTCAGTGTTTTCCTTATGGGTCTCTGAATTCTTTTTCAGTCAATTTTAAATAGTCTTCTGTGCCCAAGCTATTGATTTTAGTAGTCTGATTTTCGTTCTGTGGTGTATTATTCTTTGGAACATTAGTTTGATGATTTGTGGTTTTCTTCCTTCCCAAAGTTTGCCTGTTTGTTTGTTCCACCCATGTAATACTGGTGTTGGTTATGATTACTTGGAGATCTTGCTAAGTTGTTCATTATCTGTCTAGTGGCTAGGCTACTGTCGTTGGTTTTCAAGGGTAGCAGTGTAGGACACATTCTCTCCTTCCTCAGCATCTGTTGTCACCTTGCTGAAGGCAAGCAGGGCTTCCGGCCATCCCTATCGAGTTGTTTTTGGCAACTAGGATTGGAAATGTATGGTCCTGCAATTTCTGCATGAGCTTCTGACTGCCAGGTGGCTATACAATAAGTGGGGTTCCAGGTTAATACTATGGCAGGAGAGGCTTGAGTATGAAGTTTCCTGAAGCTCCTGCTTGGGCACTCCTTTGTTGTATCAGGTGCTGATATGAGGTATGACTTGCCTGTGACCTCCTATCTGTTTAACTCTGTTTTGAGAAGAGGGGTCTTAGGTCCTGGTCTGGTCTGGGTCCTGTGTGTCCTGAGAAACACAAGGTGGTAATCAGTCTACTGTGTGGTGCCTGCTGACTGCTTGGAGTGAACTTTTGTATTTAGTTCTTAGGTTCTACTAAGTTGCACCCTTTGGGGTGGAGTTGTTGGACTTAATGAGCTAATCTTCCCAAGGTCTTTCTCTTTCAAACATGTGGCTCTGGGGAAAAAAGGAGAGACAAGGAAGAAGGAAAGAAGAAAAAAATAAAGGAGAAAAGACAAGAAGAAAGAAAAATGTGATATTGGACAATGTTCAAATGAAAAAGAAGAGGGAGAAAGAAAAGTAACCAACCAACCAAACTAAAAAGTGTGTGGAGAAATGGGCAGCCTCCCCACCTCTACCCACCCCTTGCACAGTTATTTGCACTATTCAGATGAGCTTAGTCACTGGCAAGTGTGCCTGTGGGGAAGGCAATCTTAGCAGCTGGGTGGATTGTCCTTAGCAGGTGAGCTTTTAGTCTTCCTGGCTGAGCTTTCAGGAGCACCTTCAGGGGTTGGGTATGTGTTCTTGTGCACAGTATAAATACAGGGAAGGACTTCTCACCTGTGAACCTGCAGAAGTGGTGCAGTGTCTCGATCCCTTGAGTCGCCCCAGCAATCAAAGTGTCACCACTTGTAGTCAGTATCATCTCAGAAGGCTGAGGGTACCTTCGCTGGAGGTCTGCTGATAGCCGAAGTGGTGTTTTCCCCAATGAGTTGCAAGCAACTGTGGTAGTGCTAAAAATCATCAGCCTCTCAAGTACTAGCAAGCAACATATTACCACATGGGATTAGTTGCTGCTAGGGCTGTAGACCTTTGCTGCTGCTGCCGCTGTTGCTCCTGCTACTGCTGATGACAGTGGTTCCAGCTGGCTGTGGGTGCCTCCTCCACAGTGTACAAGAGTCAATATGGTGACTGGTTCCAGAGGAACCATAAGCAGCCCCAGTGGTGCTGGCTTGCCTCAATCTCCCAAGTCTCCCCAGGAGCCAAGGTCTACCCAGGTGCAGTCAGCTGGATTGGGGTCAGAGGCAATGATGCTACTGATAATGATGGCTGTGATTCCAGATGGCCTTGGGTGCTTCCTCAGCAGTGTGCCAATGGCTGATATGGCTGCTGACCTCAGAGGAGCTGCTGCTTTCAAAGTCATGCCTTTGTACCTCTACTCTCTGCTTTTTGGTCTTCCTGACCTATTGCTGACCTATTGCAAGAGTCTGAGATTTTCTGGGATGTTGGATCAGTCCTTTTTCCTTTATTTTAAGCTATGGTTTAATGTTTAGTGGGACACTCTTTCAGTTCTAGAGTTAATAATTGATACCAGAACTCAGAATTTATCATAACCCACATATTACCCTTATTTGATCATCATTTATATTATTATCATCATTTTCTAAAGAAGCAATGTTCAAATAATGTATTTCATATTTCTTCTTATGCATAGATTGTAAAGTTTATATTAGATTCATTCTTACAGTAATGTCTAGATTATTAAATATAGCATCAATGAATTTTTATAATATATCAAATATTGTTTTAAAATAATCAAATAGTATTTTATTGGTTAATTGCTTATGAGCATTTGTAAATACCTGAGAAAATTAGATGATGATTTTATATGCAAAATATCGTGTTTAAAGAAACTTTCTGAAAGTAAAAAATACATTGGATTCAATACAATCTCCATAAAGTTCACTCAAAAT
Organism: Uropsilus gracilis; assembly: GCA_004024945.1. Lineage (NCBI taxonomy): Eukaryota > Metazoa > Chordata > Mammalia > Eulipotyphla > Talpidae > Uropsilus > Uropsilus gracilis. The sequence continues at coordinate 94,750 of PVHY01001512.1, read as the reverse complement.
TGAGATTTTTCATGTTACTTAGTATGTTTTCAAATTATTTCTGAAATATATTAATTTTATAACCATTACCAGTTTGTACAAAATTTATCAATACTCGATGTAAAGGGAATAGAGTTCTTTATTAATAATTTTAAATTTCTCCAAATCTTACTGAAGTTCACCATCTTTAACTTTTTATTTCATTGTGTCTGACATCTTCATTCTCTTTTTACTTTTTTTATTGCTTGCTTCACTTTGAATATATATTTTCATACAAACAAAAAAAAGTTTCTCCTGTCTTAGTTTTGGTTATTTAACCATTAGTTTTGGTTATTTAACCATTAGTGCCTTGTGATATAGATTATATTAATGGACACATGCTTTTTTAAAAAGCAAATAATGACCAAGAGACTTATAAAATGATTTAAGGTGAAAATTTGAAACTATATTTTAAAATTATAAAATATAGTAATTTAGTAACTGAAATTTAAGGGCTCAAAAATTGAGAGTAGATTCACAAAGGAAAAATGAATTGTATGTGGATAAAATATAGGTGAAAGAACAGATTTAGTCTACAGCTTGGAAAAAAATACAGAGTTAAAGACAATAAAAATATTGAAAAGTAGCATTCATATATTTAATCTCAGTAGCTTCTGTAAGGAAGAAGAGGTGATTTGGAAATGATAGTGGAAAAATAATTATAGTGTTTTCAAGATTTTCAAGGTATGTATATATTATATGTATATACATGTACATATTTAAATCTTAGAAATACAAAATAAATAACGAACTGATATATGAAAAACAATTAAAAGACAGCTTTAACAATAGTCAATGAGAAGACATTATCTTCTGTCTCTTTTTAAACAATTGAACTTAGAAAATCATGGAATTCTATAGTTTAGACCAAGAAAACATGTCAGAGATGAAATTACTACATTCATAGGAAAGTAGTGAGGATAAAAAAACTAAACTTATTTGTCCAGTGCAACACAACTTAAAGGGAATAATAACATGTGCTTCTCTTCTGGTAAAACCGTCCCAAATGGAAGCACAAATAAAATAATAATATTCAGGAAGTCAGAAAATAAATGTACATCAAATTAAATATGCAAAACTATAAGGTATAGATTGAAAATTAATAATTTACTTAAAATTATTTAGATATATAAGTAGTGGTGTAGCAATTTATTTTTAGATCTGATTAATATTCATATGATTTGGGAGGTGATTTGTTTTTCACTACTTCAAATGTATGTTATTCCACCAAATCCACCAGCAAGACACTCACAGTCCTTTATTATAGTTCACTGTACTTCCTGCCCACTGTACAATCACAATTCTGTTGCTCCTCAATTCTAAACACAGATATTTAGGGGTTTTTTATTGGTTTGGTTTTATCTGATACTTTCTTTTGTTTCGCTATATTTTAAGTGTAAATGACAACATGGGCATTTGTCTTTTCCTTTTGATTTATTTTTCTTATGTATTCCTTTCCTGGCCCAGCATTGTTGCACAAATGACAAGAGTTTATCTTTTTGTTTACTTTATAGTTGAGTAATATCCATTTATACATATACCAAATGTTCCTAATTGACTCATTAATCTTCAGAAAGTCAGGTTGTATACATAGCTTCTCTAGTGTCAGTTGTTTCTCTATATTTCACATGTCTGAAGTAATTCAGTATTTGCTTTTCTCCTTGTAGTTTATTTCACTTAATTATAAGTATTGCATAAAACTTTTAGAAGATAAACTAGGCAACTAGTTTTTAATCACTGGAGGAAATATTTTCTTTAACTTAAACATAATGAAACTGTTACCAGATAAAAATATGATGAAAAATTAGATGATAAAATTAATAACTATGTCTATCAAGTAATACCTTTTCTTGTGAAAATACAAAACACATAATATGCAATATATTGGAAACAACATAACCTTTAAATAACTTTGTTTTAATAAAAATACCATTACCAATCAATAAGTAAAAAAAGCAAATAGAAAGTGTCAATATGTTTATATATATTGCTTCTTTATACAAGATTAGAATATAAAACTAAATTATATATTTCAATACAGGAAGATTTGGTTATCATTGTAATTTCATTATTATATTTTATTTATGGGGAATCTATTCTTACGACAATAACAGCAGTTTGTTCCAAAACAGTGTATCTTAGGTAAGTATTCAAAAATAATCATAGCTCATAGTATTTAATTATCAAAAAATCTATCTTAATTTTATTTTTGGATTATCTGTATCTTTTATTTTATTTGATCAATCTATATATAGATGTGTCTATTTCAAAAATTATGTCAAAGGCAGTTCATTTCAAAAATTAGATGAATAATATATTTTATTGACTATCTTATATTTTAAACTAAAGTTTTCCTATATATTTCCTATAATATATGTTAAGTAACATTAGTATATAACATAGATACAAAATTTTATACATCAGTATGTATTCTATATTATGTTCACCCCTAAAACTCCAGTCTTCGTCTTTCAACAAACAATTGACAACTTTTACACGATTTACCAGTCTTCCCCTCTTCCATTTGACAAACACTATTTTGTTTATGTTTTGTTATTTCATTATTTAATTTCCTTCTCTGAGTATGTGTACAGACATATAATATCGATGCTTTCCATCTGACTTATTTCACTTAGCTTAATACTTTCTAAGTCATATTTTAAACAAAGACATTTTATGCTGTTAAAAGATAGATTATTTAATACTGATTATAACAATATGTACTTGTACTGATTTAGCAATGTGCATTCTCTTGATGTATGATATTCCAGTGTAGAAATGTTCTTTTTTATACTCAATGGTTGGATTTACTGATATATGTAATATAGTTGTATACTTGTCACTTTTTAAGCATTATATGCTTTCCCTTGGTTCATTTTTTTTAAATTTTCTAATATTTATTAGGACTGGTGTGAAAAAATTACCATGTTTCTTTCCATTTGCCAAGAAGCTTGAAGAATAATTTAGTGGTATAAAATTTTAGGAAATTATTTTTTTATCATCATAAAATTTCATAATATTCAAGTTCCATTTCTTACAATGAATTGACTGTCAGTCAAATAGGTTCCTTGTCCTCTATCTTCATAGATGTTTCAATTTTTTTATCTACTCTTTTAATGCTTTTACATTTAAGTGTTGCAAAAACTTTCAAAAGTCCAGACATTTGAAAGGGCTTTTAAGATTTCATAAAGCAGACATGCATTTTTTTGTATTAAAAGTTAAAAGTTAAGGTTCAGCAAGAGTGATTCATGAATCATCAAAGATCTTACAAACATCCAGATGCTGGCTTGCTAGGGCCCTTTCCCAGACAGGGACACACTTCTCCAGTCTAAATCATCAAAATCTATGTAATGAATCTTGACTTAAAGAAAGCTCAAGGCAGAAGTTCCCAGAGGGGTCTTTTTGCCTCTCTGGTCAAGCCAGGCTGTTGCACCGATTATGCTGGATGAAAATCATCAGTAAATGAACTGACTCAGGGGATGCCAGGAGGGTGTCTGACTTAAAATGGCAAGTCATAAACCCCTTATCTTGTTCAAAATATAAGCCAAAACCTGAGCTCCCCATAGATGAAGACAAAGAATTTCCAGTGCCATTGTTAAATTATCTCTTATACAAAAATTATATTCTGGATATGAACTTATTTTTCTTTATCCCGTTCAGATATTTCCTGAGAACTGACATATTTAGTACAAAGTTATATACTCTAAAGTATTTAAACATATGACAAAGACTGTAGTGTATATCTATACAAAATTTTATAAATAAAATCAATGAAACTTCCAATAATGTAAATTTTATGACAAATGTTAAATATATTTCAGACAAATATAAAGGGATCAGTTCAAGATCAAATTAAAATGTATAATATGCATCAAAATTCTCTGATAATGAAGTATTATCATGAGTGTATTATAAAGTATATAAAAAACACTTTTTTTAAAAAGTTGTGTTCCACAGTGCTGTGTACCACACCAAAGTCTAATTACATGAATCATGAATAAAGGCAACACTTAATAAAAATGTACCTGGTATATTAGTTTTGAAAAAATAAAAATCACAAAATCAAAACAATTGAAATTTAAATTTATATTATCAAGTCTAATTAGATAAGTAAATATTCTCCAATTTAGCATAATAAAAATTAGATAGCATATTATAATTGATATGTCTCCTGAAATAAAAAAAAATGTGTTGATATATCATGACAACTGGAATTTATTCCAGGGACACATGTGGCTCAAAATCCCAAAATTTATCAATCTAATATACCACATCAACAAAGAAAGATAAATATAAGGTCATAACAACAGATTCAGAAAGAGCATTTGATAGGATTTAACATCCATTATAATAAATTCCTACAATATGGGGAGAGAATCACATCACTAAGAACAGTAGTGACCTGCTATGACAAACCCACAGTTGACATCATACTTTATGGTGGAACACTGAAAATTTTCTTCTAACTACTAGTACAATTTATAGATACTCACTCTTAGCACTACTGTTCAAGATTGTTTTAGGAACCCCACAAGAGCCAGCAGGCAAGAGAAATACATGAAAGCAATTTGAACTGAGAAAGAAGTAAAACTATCACTATTTTCAAGGACATAGTCAAATCCATAAAAAAACTCTAAAGAATCCACTAAAAATTGTTAGAAACAGCAAATCATTATAATAAATTGATACCATACAAAATCAGTATACAGAACTAGTCATGTTTCTTTGTGTAAAAAATTACTAGTCAACAAAGAAACCAAGAAAACAACTCCACTTTACTATCATTAAAAAAAAAAAAAAAAACTTACCAGTAAACTTAACAAAAGTCGTAAAGTATGCAGTGGAAGTTGTAAAACATTTTTGGAAAAAAATAGACACAAAGAAATTGGAAAATAGCACTCATTTGTGGATTGGAATAATAAACATTGCTAAAATGACTAGTGTTGCCCAAAGGAAAATACATAGTAAATGTTATCCCTTTCAAAGTTTCAATGAAATCCCTCAAATCGGAGAAACTTTACTGAAATTTGTATGGAATGTCTAAATAATTCAATAACAAAATAGGAGGAATAAAGAGATCACACTCAAAAATCTCAAATTACATGATAGTTTCAATAATATAAATAATATGGTATTGCAAAAAAGGAAATAGACATACACACCAATGGAACAGAATTAACAATTAAGATATAAAGAAACACTTGCATGAAAAATTAGTCTAATGATAAAGTCAGAATATACAATGGAAAAAGGAAAACCTCTTCAACAAGTGGTGCTGGGAAAATCTGTCACTTGCAAAAAAAAAAGAAACTAGATGATATTTCGCACATAATACAAAAGTCAACTCTAATGGATTAAAACTTAGATATAAGACATGACTGCTTTCAAGGTAAAGTCACCATAATACTATCATGGAAAAATTAAAATAATTTGACAATTGAGTATGAAGGACTTCTGTGCAAAGATACATTTCCTCTCTAAGTAACAGATAGCATTTATACTTTATGTCCAAAATTATCAGGCTCGTTGTATATTAATTGATCTAAATTTTCAACTACTGTGATTTGACAAACACTTTTAGTGCTATACATCAAATATTTAATTTGAACCCTACCCAAATCAACCTTATGAGCTAGATGCCATTAATCCAACTTTGCTACAAAAAAAAAAATTGTTTAGCTACTTTCTCAAAGTCACATAACTACCAAGTGTCAGAATCAAGATAACAGTCATTCAAACTTCACAGCATACAATGGTAAACCTTAAATGATCACAAAACATGTTTTTTTTTTCCCCTATGAAAACCTGTATTATAGAAGTGTATGTTATAATACCACATTTTGGAGGTATTACTTTGGAAATTAAAAGTTTCCCCTTCCCCCCACATTGGGCAAGGGACATACAACAAATGGATATTTTCATTGGATACCAATCTTTGTCAATCTTTTGGGGTTAATAAAATATGTGAAACATGGCTTCTCTGAAATAACTACCTACTCATGGTTGGCTATTCAACCTGACAGAATGCTCCTGTCTTCTGCTGCCACAACTGAGTGAGCTATGATAAATGTAAGGCTCTGTGACTGTTCAGATAGTTGAAGAAATCCATCTGCAGTCTGAGAGCCCGAAACAAGTAATACACTAAATTGCAGCTTATAAAGCACAGAGGCATTTTTTGACTGGTCTTTCTATCTCAGCATCCTGTAATTCCCAGCTTGCTTTAATAAAAATGACGGTGGAAAGGAAGAAAGGGACAGAATGGGAAAGGGAAGAAGTAGGGGGCTAGAACTAGAGGAAGGGCTTGTTGAAAATTGGAAACATCTCAATTTTTTAGAGAACAAATAGCAACACTGAAAATCAGGTGTTTTATATATTAATGCCCATTTTGGAAAATAGTATATTATATATAGTCTAAAATATATATTATAACATCTATCATATATTATTAATAGTGGAAATAATTATATGTATCATATATAATCATATACATTATAGAAGGACATACATTAAGTATATAGTATATACTTATATAGTATAATTATACTGTGATAAAACTTTGTATTATATATGCAACTATATATAGTTATAGTAACTATATAATTATAGTAACTATATATAAATTACAGTAGTATAATGATAACTCTATAATATAGCTAGTCATACTATTATAATTAATATAAGTTATAGTAATATAAATATGACTATTATACAATATATTATACAGTATAGTTATACTATACAGTTATAGTTATATTACTATGACTATACACTGTTAGTATAACCATATTTGCACATATAGTGACATTACTATATAAATATATTACTTTATTATATTACTATACTGTATTACTATATAACTACATATACTTTTATATATTACTATATATTATATATACGACATATTATAACTATATATACACTGATAATACGTGTAGTTATAATATATAATTAATAATTAAGAGTTAAATTATAGCTATATAATAGTGAAATTAAATTAACAATAACAGTAATTATATAGTAAGTAGTATACACATAATAAAAGGAAGGGCTTTGTAGTCTATCTGACAGGGATTGACTACCAGTTCAGCTGCAAATTACTTACAGGGCTTTGACAACCTACTCAACCAATTTTAACTTAGTGATTTCCCAATTGTTCTCAACATGTTTCTTATCTATCTTATTATTTCCCTATAGAATTGCCATTAATTGCCAATTGGATTACCTCAATAGTTTTCCAAATTTCTATTTCCATTTTTTATTTTTAATTCTTTACATTTTCTCTGAAAAATGGGAAGATGTCTTAGCTTAACTTTTCTGAAATATCTACTCCACTACTTACTGCTTTTATTGTTTTACAAATAGTGAGTTGTTTTATGACTTCTTTTTTTATTTTTAAATCTATTTTTAAATTTAATAACTTTTTTCTTACATCACTGTTAATTATTGGGCAGTACTTGATATCTCCCTGCAGGTATAGTCCCTGTAGTTCACCTGCCACCTTAGCACCCATGATCTATCACCATAGTGCCTTTTTTTAGATTGACAATATGCTCGTGATTGTTTTAATCTACGTTATAAATCTAATATAGGTTCAAGTTTTATTTGAAAGCCATTATACACCATTTAGAACTTACGTTCTGTTTCATTTTAAAAAATCATATAGAGAGTTATTTTTAGAGCATTTACCTTTCCTGTATTTCTTTGAAACAATGTTTCTGCTAATGTCATGTATTCTCTAAACTGATCCCTAGGGATTGATGTCTAGATGTACGATAAATGAATTAATCAGACTTTTACTATTACTTGGGAACTTGAACATAGTAATGCAAGAGCAAGGGCATGGGAATGCCTGGTTCTAATGAGCATGAGCATGCCAGTGTTTAAGTGTACACATGGATAATGCTGCACACTTGGAAGCAGGGATAATGGTGGGGACAGTGGCATGGGCAACACTACAATGATGATGACCATGATCAAGGCTACAGAAGAGATAATAGTGATGGGCAGAGAGAGAGTCCAAGAAAGAACATAAAGATTGGTGGGGGCTGAGAGGTTCAGTTGCCTGCATGCCTCCCAACCTCCCAGCACCCCATGCCCTGTCTTGCCGGCCTATTGTGCCTGGTAGCAGCATAATTGGTGTGAATCAGTAGGATTTGTTGCAGGGGAGGGAGAACACACCAAGGAGGCTTCTGCAAACCAATTCAAGGATGCTGCTGGAGATACTACAGGCACGCAGAGGAAGTGGACAAGGTTAGGAAGCTGAGGGGCAAGACTGTGTGGAGAAGGAGAAAGTTCACAAGGACCATCCCACTGTCCCTGAGGAAGAGGACTTGTCAGGAAAGAGAAAGGATCCCCAAATTGTTATTCAGAGCTCCCCCAGTGGTGACAAAGATAAAACTAATAGACTTGGACAAACAATTCTGGCAGAGGGCAATTTTGGGAAGATAGCAGTTTTGTCTGGGTCCCTGGGCTTAGGTATTTGCACATCGCAGGAACTGAAACTCAAGGGCTGAGCAGTGGGTCTCTGTGACCTAAAGCAGATTTGTATGCTGCCCCACACTCCCAGGGCCACAGCAGGGGACTGCCCAACTAGCCAGGCAGATGTGTGGACATAGTCCAGGGTAGCAGCAGCCCCTGTTCACAGGTGAGATGGAGGCAGGGGCAGGTGTGCCTGCAGCTCAGGCTGAGTGTGGGAGCACTCACCAGGTCCCCTGCAGCCATGTGGAAGATACATCATCAGAAAGCCAACTTAGATAAGAAAAAAGCTGGTGACAAAGTCTGTGAAGTCCTGAACCATTGTTAAGCAACTAAAGCAGATGCTAGAAGAGGCAGTTGGGGAAAAATAGTCTCAGATCTTTTTCAATATAATTTCATCCATATATCCTTAAAATTCCTCAGATTTTGTCACTCCTTAATAATCCCTAGCCACTTGCCACCTTCCCCTGATCAGTGAACTAAAACTGTTTACAAGTGATTTTTAAGTGAAATATAGAGTAGCACATGAAATATTTCTGAATAGTGCCGATGCATTTATTTTTAAATACATGATATCTGGTAGCATTACATATTTTATCATATTCTAGGGATTCAGTTGAAAAGCATAAAGGGTATCTGCCAGAGGAAGTCAGCGAAAATAGAGATGATTTGCAAGCAGCCTATTTGTGGAGTCAATTGTAGTGCAAGTTTCAGGCTCTTGGTAGTTTCTTTATTGGT